>JAZGQO010000007.1:70807500-70925000 GCA_036850965.1 Patella caerulea | reverse complement strand
AAATTAATTCTGTGTTTCAGGTTTTAGGGTCTCCAGAATTCAATGAGGGAGGGAGGTCAACACAACACACTTCCCAATTTTTAACACAACACACATTTTTTCAACACAACACAAACTCAGAATATAGCTGAATATACCCAATAGAGCCATCTTCAGGATTGTTTTTCAGGAAGATTCTATTATGACTAGATAATCCATTAGGTGTGGATGTAGAGCTGGGTGGTATTTCGATATAAAAACGTCACAGAAATAAAAGCTGTGAAAAATACCGTCATCAGAAAAATAACGAAAAACCCAACATACCGCGGTTTTCATTTTCTAGATGATATTTAACATAAATATTGAACAAAATGTTTTCTTTTGTAGGTTATTTACGATATTTTATTGCTTGATAATGAAAATACTGCTTTAAACTCCCGAGTATTCATTCCATAAAAATTACAAATGCCGACAAGGAGCTTTGTTTACGTCAATCATGTGACTTCTCGCTCACCTTTCCACCTGTTAGCATCATCCCTGTTTTTGTTTTTGTTCAATTTCTTGACGACAAACACATTTTAATAGTCCCCCAACTTTCTTCCAAAGGCGGGGGTCAATAGGCCTAAAATAAAAAAATAAAAACTGTCCAGCCCGTTAAACTGTTAATAGAAGTCAGCGGGTGTCAGGACAAACAAGTCTATGTACACATGTAACCAAGGACAACGTGGCAGCGTAAGCTCGCGTGCTGACACATTGAGTAATGTTTTAAATAACGTTGTAAATTTATGACCGTGATTTGTTTACAAATCTTTCTGTATACAAATTACGATATTATTTTATTTTTTTAAGCCAATGTTTATGCGTGTAAATTAAAAATGAGTGTATGTCGCCTATTAGACAGGCGTGTGTTCGATTGTGAAGAGTGTACTGTGTCGATAGGTACGCGCGCGGAGCTACCGAAATCAAAACACAACACAAAATACCGCGTAGAAAATCAACACAACCATCAATTTGACGATGTGAAAGCTACGCGCGCGGTTGACCCGAAACGCAGAATTAATTTAACACGGCCTTAGGCCTATTTACATGCCTGAAATATTTCTGAATTATCCCACATACAGGGGTGGGGGGGTAAACACCACCCTGCTCAGCTACATAGAAAAAATTAATGCCTTGCATCAATGAAATTAAATCACATTGTGATCCTACATCACTATAAAAAATTGTTTCTCTCTTTAAAAAGCTCAATTTATATGTGTGCCTATGTAATTTAGAGACGATAATGGCAGATTTCCTTAACAGGAACCTGGCTGGCAAACTCCTCCTGAAAAAATCCCTGGATCTGCCCCTTAAACAGGCACAGGCATATTTTAGTTTATTTCTTTGTTACAGTTTGAATAGATATTTGAAGGGGCATTATGGTATATTAGATTTGACCGTTCTTGCTATGACATCCATTAATATCGCAGGCTAACAATGACATGGAGGGTTGATTGATTATAGCCTGGATAAGTTTATTAATGTCTAAGTAATGATTTAGATGACATTTCAGGCCTACAGAAAGACCTGCAATAGGCAGATTTAGCTCTTGCATAATGTATGTTTAACTAACTCAGTAACTGTATTGAAATATTTTTCAGTAAAGAAAGGCTACCATCGTCAATCATTGGCCGTTCACCCTGACCGTGTGGGAAAAGATGAGAAAGATGAAGCTACCCAGAAATTTCAGACTTTGGGGAGAGTGTATAATTTATTACAAGACAAAACACGTAGAGAAATATATGATGAAACAGGTGTGTAAAATAAAATCAACAGATATCATCTAATTTTTAATTTCAAGCAAGCAGAGATTTGTGTGAATGATTTGTAAAAGAAAACACCTCCTGTTTGTTAGGTACAGGACAAGAAGTTTGCACTCTTAAGTTGAAAAGCACCGAGTGTAAAATAACTTTATAATAAGAAGTTGTTTTACAAGAAATTTAATTTTGTATTTGATGCAGTATTGAAATTGATACTTTACGGGACATTATGTAAAAGCTGGCAGTACTTGCAATAATAGTTTAAAAGTAGGTTGTGAAAAGAGGAGAGAAGTCAATATGCCGAAAATTTAAGTAAAATCTGAAACTGAACCTAGATATAAGCGATTAAATGTTAGGCTATTTTTACGTTTATTTCATCCATTAAAAAAACATTAAATCCATGAAATGTCGCAGGACAGTCGTTGCTTTTTGTATTTCAGAGCCATAAAAAGCTCCCCTCATTCAACAAATTGAAAAAAATAGCTCTCCTAAAAGGTTCTCCCAGTTTCGATAAGAGGAATGCTTTAGAAATTAAGGATAGTGATTTAGAAATTAAGGAGAGTGATCTTCTATTAAGGAGAGTGATTGGTAGATAAATGTTAATAAACCCCCTAATGACTTTGTAATGGAGAGTGATTTTCAATTTAAGGGGAGAGAAAAAAAACTCCCCTCGGTCGACATTCGAGTGAGCTGTGGCTGCGCTCGAGAGCAATCACTCGCCTTAAAAAACAATGACTGAGGCTAATGTTGATAGGCCATCAAGAGCTGATTATGCTCATGATAAGTTAACTATGTCTAATAATAATGGTTCGGATAAGTTTAAAGCCAAAAGAAAGACCTGCAAATATAGGAAGATTTAGCTCTTGCATAATGTATGTTAAATGATTATTTGTATTCTTATGGATGACAACAGACATGTAAACTCTAGCATTTCAATCTTGAATTTGCATCACTGGCAGTTAGTTTCAAATTACTGGATACAGATTGATTTATTAGTCATCAATGGTAGAAAATAAGAATATTTTTATTTGATCTCATCTCATCTCTTGATAACATTTTTAAACTATCTTCTACAATTTGTTTTATTTTTATGATATAGCACCAGGACCAGAGGCAGATTTGTCTAATGGCACAAAATAAACAAATAAAGTTTTGATCTCCCCACCCTATTTTATCCTCAATAAATGACATCACAAATAAATGATGTAATGACTTGGCAATCACTGTCACAAAATGAACAGTTTTTATTTTGCTTCTTTCAAAATTTAGTTACGGCAGGTAGGTAAAGGAGGTTGGTAGACCGTAGGCAGGTAGATAAGGAGGTTGGTAGACCGTAGGTAGGTGGGTTCAATTGTGTAATGGCATCTCTTTTGTATCTAATAAAATCCAGGCTTGGATGTTGTTGATCGTTTGGTTGTTCTTTCTTAATTAATTAAAAAATGTTAAATAATCAACTAAATTTAACTTAGCAGGGATCAAAGCCATGAAATATTTGATTTCTACAAAAAGTTTTAGATGATTATTGCCATTACACACCAACACCAAAAGATAGCCGTATATTGTTGTTGCCGTTGTCCATCCATTAAAATTATTGGCCTTTGGTCATTTGCTTGGATTTCATTTTAAAGTATCAAATACTCGGAACACGATTGAACTGATGTGGGCTTTCGTTTCTTTAACAACTAATTTAAAAAGCACTTCACTGAATTACTAAAATAAAAAATTGTGCCTTGTGTTAGTCTCAAAATGGCCTAGTCGGTGTGCCCAATGGACTCTCTTTCTTTCTATTTTATTTATTTGTTTATTTATTTATTTTTGATATGCTTGTTTTACATTAAACGTTTATTTTTAATTTTTCGATATATTTTGAAGGTGATATAGATGAAGAGAATGATGTAACACAAGATAGAGATTGGTACGATTACTGGAGACTCTTATTTCATCACATTACAATGACAGATATCAAGAATTATAAAGAAAAATATCAAGGTAGGTGTAGGTCAAACTTGGTTTTTTTCTGAATGAATCAACTCTCAATTTTCATATAATGACAGGGGCAGATCCAGCTCAGCTTCATAAAAAAAAATTAATGCTTTGCATCAATGAAAGCTCAGTTTGTATGTTTGCCTATGTAATTTAGAGACGCTGATGGCAGATTTCCTTAACACGAACCTGACAAACCCACTCCTGCATAAAATCCTGGATCCGCCCCTGGATGAATGGACCAAAATTTTTGTGTTCATACCACAAAAAAGACATCTAAAAATAAACTACAGGGGACTTTGTCAATTTCGACAGCGTACAGGATTGACACAATATGTGTGATTAGACAGCATGTACGAACACTCAGTCGCCTCAATTATACAGGCAGTATTATTGTACCGTCGAACATCAGAAGTTTTATTATGTTCAAAAAAGAACCCAGCACATTATCACAAGAAGAAAAATGCACCGTCGAATACACAATATTATTATAATGATAGTGATTCTTCATTTTGGCAAATCATTTGACAGGACGGCTGATTAATGCCGTAATTCGGAATATTCAGAATCAGGACAATAAAAAATAAAACGGGGCATGAAAATGAGGACGGATTTCACAGAATGACGTATTATTCAGATTTCGGAAGTATCCACTGTTTTTAGGTTTGATTTTAAGATATTATATATAGACTTAGAATAAATGTATGTTACGATGTCAAAATAGCAATACGAGAGGTTATGATTGAAGCACAGATTCGTAATTGAGGAAAACTTGTTTGGCAGGAGGGTGGGGTGGGGGGTGGATGGCAACATGGTTAGCACGTACGTACAGCATCATAAAGCCTGTCATTGAGTCAACTGGCATGGTTTCCAATCCCCGGTTGTACGTGACAAGGAGTAGGTTTGCCAGTCCAACTTCCAGTTTCCTCCCACTGCTTAAAGTTAAAGACCCGTACGCGCAAGCGAATCATTGAATAAAAATTAACCCATATGTTAGTCCCAAAATGACCTAGTTTGTGTACAGTGGATGTTAAACTCCATTTCATTGTGTCTGTCTCTTTCTCTGTTTGACAGGGTCAAGTTTGTGTGTATTTTCCAGAGTCGCAACTGTGACTCAGACCTCTTGGAAATGTCAAAAATAAGATTTTAGAACCCTGTCAGTTATGTTTACATATTATTGTTATTAATACTTTTCTTTATCGGGTGCTCTCTACTTGTTCCTCTTTCTGTAAATAATTGCCTGTTTTGTTCCGTGTATTGTCAATAAACTGTAGCTGTGTTCCTGTCTTGTCTCTTATCATTTAACCCACGACCTGGAAAGGTGGATAGTCAGTCAGTCGTCCATCGATCCTGCTACATATTCTTGAGACGTATGAATTATTACAATAATATTGTTTATCATGATTTTTTTTGTTAAATTATTATCATGATATTTAATAAATTGTTATCACAAAATTTCTTCATCATTATCGTCTAAACCTACAAATACATGTATACTATATCAAAAATATGCTCTTGTATGATGTATGTTTAAACCGTGAAAAGTTTGATTTTGTCAAAAATAAGCAAATGATGCATCATTACTTTAAATTGTTGTTAGCCACGGTATTTTTATAATTTTATATAATATTATATTTGTTAACAATGTTTTTTTTTTATAAATTACAACTTCGTGGGCTTCCTCTGGGCGTCTGGTTTCTTCCCACTGCTAAAGACCCATATGCGCAAGAAAATTATTGAAAGGAAATTAGGCCATTTGTTTGTCCAGAAATGACAAAAGTTTGTGTCAAGTGGATATTAAACCCCATCCATTTTTCTCTCTCTCTCTCTCCCCCTCCCCTCCCTTTTTTATGAATTGTAATTTGTATTTTTCAGGATCTGAGGAAGAGTTAAAAGATTTAAAGGAAGCGTATATTGATGCTGAGGGCGATATGGATGTTATTATTGATAGTGTTTTATGTGCTACAATAGACGATGAAAAAAGATTTACAGACATTTTAGCTGATCTTATCAAAAAGAAAGAAATTCCAAAATTTAAAGCTTTTACAAACGAGAAAAAATCAAAGAAAAATGCAAGAAAGCAGAAGGTATGATGAGTATCTGCCCATATTGAAATATGATTGTATATTTCACCTGTTAAACATGCATTATTCAAGAGCTAAATCTGCCAATTACAAGTCTATCTTTAGGCCTGAAGTGTTTGCTAAATTATCAATTGGACATTAATTAACTTATCCAGACTAACCATAATAAACTCTCGATGTCTAGGCTAGCCTTCAATGTTGGCTGGATTAGATTCCTATATGACGCTATTTACCCCCTTTATTAAATTCTTTTCTCTTGATCTTAAAAAAGTAGATTTTGTACAGATAATATTATGAAAGACTGGCTAATCTAGCCAAAGACTATATATTCTCAAATATTAACAACCCAGAATAATATTCTTAGAAAATATTTATGTGAATGAAAGAGACTAAACACTAGCTTTGCAATTAATATTAGTGGTCGTTTATTACTCCATGGCCTTTCATGAAGTATCTACGAGGATTTAAAGACCATTGTTAGTTCCCTGATGGTGAAACCAAACAGGGTTTAAGGTTTTGTCTCAATTTATTAAACATGCATTATGCAAGAGCTAAAGAGCTAAATCTGCCAATTACAAGTCTTTCTTAGGCCTAAAATGCTATCCAAATTATAATTAACTTATCCAGACCATAATAAACTCTCAATGTCTAGGCTAGCCTTCGATGTTGGCTGGATTAGATTCCTGTATGCTGCTTGACGACCATATATTAATGATTTTATTTTAGTTATATGATGACCGAGGCTAGGCGAAAATTTCACCCACTTCATTCTCGACTCATAGTCATTTTGACTTAGATTTTCAGCAAATTACATTTACACTATCTAGTTTTTAACTATTATAGTGAGAACTGCCAACTCTTTATCGCATAATGTATCTTTAACATGAAAAGACCATAATCAACTCTCAATGCCATCTTATGTGTCTGATTTTTATTCAATTTGAACCTGGTCTGGTCTGCTGTTCATTGTCTGTTGATGATTAAATGCAAAAATGGATAATCAAGACTTTGTTTATTATCCTAACAACTATAACAATGGCAATCGAGGTTACACTGTTTTTGATTTTAGTTTCTCTCGACTCAGGTTGAAGTAATTTGACTGAAATTTTCAGCATATTCCTTTTTTATTCTATGCAAATACAAGCAAGTAACATTGAATACAGCCATTGAATAAGCTATGGTTGTATTCAATGGCTTGAAAACGTACTACTTTTGCCCAGAATTACGTCATTTTCATGATTACGTCAAACCGTAATGACGTCACCACTAGCAACGACAATTTTTGTAAAAAGGAGAGAAAATAGGGCGGAACCTGTGATGAATTTTAACATTAGTGGTGATGATTTTTTTGATAATCTGAATAGTACAGTGTATTTTGAGATTTGCATGTAGTTATAAAATAAATATAGAACTCAATGACCATTGAATACCGCTCGGGTTATTCAATGGTTCACTCGAGTGTATCCCTGCCGCATTCCACTCGCTTACTTGCGCAGGGATACACTCTCTTGAACCATTGAATAACCCGAGCGGTATTCAATGGTCATTGAGTTATATCTATATATTATCTATTGTTAACTAATATAGTATAGCGAGAAGTGTCAGCTTTTTATCTAATCATCCAAAATGCCACTTTATATAGCATGTGGTGGTATTGGGTAGGATGATGTAGTATTGCCATTGGGTAACTTGTCTTATTCACATGGGAGGTTGGGTGGCCGAAAGGTTAGCGTGCGCGCCCTGTATCATACAGCCTGCCATTGAGTCAACTGGTGTGGTTTTGAATCCCTGGTTGTACGTGGCAAGGAGTAGGGACGCCTATCCAACCTCGTGGATTTTCCGCGGGTACTCCGGCTTCCACCCACTGCTAAAGACCCCTACGCGCAAGCGATTTATTGAAATAAAAATTAAACCATATTTTAGTCCCGAAATGACCTAGTTTGTGTCGAGTTAAATCCCATTTCTTTTTCTCTCTCTCTTATTTCACAAAAAAAATTCGAACTTTTGATTACAGGCTGATGAAGAAGCCAAAGAAGCTGAGGCTCATGCAAAGAAGTTAGGAATTAATGATGAGGACAGTTTAACAGCTTTAATTCGAAAACGTCAAGATTCAAGACAAGCTGCTTCGAATGACTTTTTTGCTCAGTTAGAGGCCAAATACGCAGAACCTGCCAAGAAAAAATCTAAAGTTGACGGAAAGAAAAAAAAGAAGTAGACCTAAATAAGATAATGTTATGGAGTTTGTGTTGATTCAAGGGGGGATAACTGGAAATAATTTCATTTGAAGGCTTTGTTTGTTCTGGATAATTAAAGGAACAGGACATGTTTGATTCCATTTAAAATAAAATACAAAGGATATAATAAATTCTTATTACTGAGCGACGTTTTTACCAAGCTGTGAAGCCTACTTGAACCGTCGCTCAGTAATAAGCAGTAATTTATTGTATTCCAGAGATTGTGAAATGTGTATTCAATTACCATATGCCATTGAAACATTGTTTTGGATTAAATTCAACCAATGGGTGAACACAATATCTGTTTATTTCAACACTAGCTCTGCAATGGTGTTTTACAAGAGAAATCAACACATCAAAAAAAAATTTAATAGAGATTGTGTAAGCTTGTGTTCTTATATATGTCGCGCTTCAAATGAAGTATATTTTTAAAACTTGTATCGTCTATACACTCTTCAAGAAAGTTGTCTTTATATTTATCAAAATTTGCCAGTAGTATTTTAAACTTCTTTCATGTAGAGAAGTTTTTGTTAAAGAGATTGTAAGCTATTGCTTTTATATCTTTAATACTTGTATCGTCAACACAGTCTTCAAGAAAATTGTCTTTCTATTTATCAAGATTTGCCAGCTGTATTTTAAACTTCTTTCATTTAGAGGAGAAGTTTTTTTAAAGAGATTGTAAGCTCATGCTTTCATACCTTGTATTGTATACACAGTAGTCAAGAAAAACTGCCTAAGTATTTGTCAAGATATGCTTGTTTGTGTTACATCTTAAAGTACCTAAGTCTCTAACCCAAGACATTGAAATCAACATTGTTGTGATCTTACATTATTATTTGTGTCAGTTTCTAGGTCCGAAATTTGCGCAATTTAGCTCCTTTAATCCCGGTTATATACATGTAGCTATTGATCCATTCCATACTGGATTGTTAATTTGAATAAATTAAATGTAAATAAAATGCAGAACAAAGAAAGAAGTGTTTGGAAAGAGAATGGTTGACACTGTATATATTTATAATATATTTGACCAGTTATGCATTCAGTTAAGTGGTCAATAGGAAAATTTATTTTGTGTAAATTTTGCCTTAGTTATAATAAAATGTTGAATTTTATATATTGTGGGAGTATTTTAAGTTCTTTATGATAACACTGGTGTAACTTCTAATAATACTTTTATTCTGCTTCTTAATATTAGGTACAAACATGGTAATGTAAACAACCCCCAGAACTAACTTGTATCAAGGGAGTACTTACTATATTAGCTTGACTTAGCACGAGTACTCGGAAAATATTTTCCGACTTCTCAGTTCGAAACAAAACGTCGGAAATTTTTTCAGAGTTTTCTGAGTTTTGTGTTTTTAATCGAGTCAATTCATAAAACTCGGAGAGGAGAAAAGTCAGAAAATACCCAGAAGCTCTCATCTCGTCTTATCTCCTCAAACCCTGCCTAGTACCCATGAGGTACCTTCTACAACCGCCTAGCCTCCGACCGATTTTGTTCTTTCCCTTCTGGGTTTATAAACCCTTCAAGACAAAGGATCTTATTATCACACACCTGGCTAATGTATCATTTAACATTAGTAGAGTTTGCTTATCAAAGACAGTGAAATAAAACAAGTTACGGTGACATAAGGAATGCTACCAAGAACACCAGGGGTGTCGATGGCAGACAGGTTGATACAACGTGTCAAGATGGCAGGACGATTCTACAATATCTGTCTCATTATGTAACAATTGCTGTATATAACACCACATGGGAGACAGTGGCTAAGTGAGTAAGCACTGGCTCTTTAGCCTGGAGATTGCAGGTTCCATCCCTGTTTTGACCGAGAGAGTTCATCATCAGACTTTTCCCTGGAATGGAGCAGGACCAAGGGACAATATATAGTCATTCGGATAGAATGAAAAACCAAGCTCCTGTGCACGATTAATAAATATAGGACAAATTTCCCATGATACAAAATGATCAAACACTGTTTTATTCTGCTTATAATACACATTGGATGATTCCTTGGATTTAGAGATGGAAAAGTTGCTCAAATTGGTATTTCTCTGATGAAACACTGGCCATATAACCCAATTCAGATGGATGAGAACATAGAGCAGCCATATGCAATAATACAGAAATGAAATGTAGTTCAACACCCTACTTTTTCTTTAGATCCCAGCTTCACAAAAATTCTCTGACTGATATAGACCTATTTAGCTCCTGCATAATGTATGTTTCAAGTTAAGAATTTACCCAGAATTTTTCGCTTTAACGAAAAAATATGGCCCTTTATAAAACTTTTGTTGTTTAAATGTATCAAATTTAATATACTGTACATCAGTGTTTCTCAACCTTTGTGATAAAATTCTCCAGTTGAGAAATATTTTCTCCGCTATTCACCCCTGAGACTAAAAATCTGAAACATGCTAATTAGGTTTCGTTTCAAACACATATTTAATGACCAGATGCCATGTATTTACCCATTAAATGCACAATGGAGATGTCATGATCCTTGGAGCACCTTGTGCTTGGTGTTTTAGAACAAGGGTCTTAAACTAAGCAATCGACGATCTATCTTACCTAGGTTATTTCCCACTGAGATGAGACAAGGTTACCCACTTCCCGGACAATCAACAGTCTAGCAAGATAGGATAAGCCCCATTATACTCAGCGTGGAAATAAATTATGGTAGTGCTAGTCAGTCATTTAGTTTCCGACCAATGGCTACGCGGGTTTGTGGTCGGTAAGATTCTGACTTATGGCCTGAAAACTCAATTCATGCAAATTCACCCCTTTGTGTATAATTCACCCTTTTTTCAAATTACACAGCCGGGCATTTCGAACATCAATAAGAAACTTTTTAGGCAAATTTTTTCTGTTTCTGGATCACAGATATTTCTAGATACAGTAGATGGTATAGAGTGTTCCAAACGGAACATATAGTCAGGACAGCGACATTGTTGAATTCTAACTGTTCAGGGGGGCTTTGCGTACTTGCGTACATTTCAAAATGGGGAATTAAAACCTAAGAATAGTGTGTATGTTTATCTTAGTTTGAGCTTTTTATGTGAATATTCTAACATATTCAATCCAGCTTCAAACATGTATGGAATAGTTGGTACAGTGGGACCACACAGTACAGACATCCACGACGAATCCATGGACAAAACATGGAGAGAGATAGAGAAATGAGGTATAATGTCTACTTAACACAAACTATTTCAGACTAACATACTCCAATAATTTGCTTGCACATGAAGATTTTTAGCACATAAGAGTGTAAATCGGAGAGAACTCAGGTGATCATGCGCCTTGACACATACAAGTCATGCCACTCGATTTAATTTCAGACCTTATAATCTAAAGAGCATGTGTTAACCCTCGAAGACATATATCTTGTACTCCCCCTTGGCACAACAAAAATGAATGGCATCAATAATGATAAACAATTACAAATTCATTTTTTAATTTTCTTAAATTATTATGATACATTAATAAAATTTCGTGACTAATAATTCACAAGTAATTGTACAACTTTTTGCCAGCAACAAAATTAAATTCCAAGTCCTTTTCCATATTTCTTTCAACACTTATATATCTCTTTATAAAGTAGAATTTGTCACTTTAATTGTCTGAAATTCACAACTCTGTTAAGGATTTTAAAAAAAAGTAAAGTCAAAACTGTTAAAAAGTTGTGATGCTGTAATTAATTTAACAAGATGTGAAAGTGTTAGCTGATGAATGAGAAATATTTCTTGTGTTTTTTCCTATTTCCAGTCCTTGAGTATTTAAGATCCGCTGAAAAATAAAGAAAAGAGAGTTAATATTGAGAAGAAAATATATTACAGTACAAAAAATAACAGATGGTCAGATTTTAACGAAGAAAGTTAAATCATATCATCGTTTCATTTTGTTTCAATTTAGGTGGTTGCATTTAACTCCAAATCAAAAATGTTTCATGGCAATCAGATTTTTAGATATTCCCATTTGTTTCTCTGTTGATGTTTATTTTGTCAGCCATTTTCCCTATCACAAAGAAAAAGGAACATGATCCTGAGAAGGTGGGCCCTAAAACGCAACTAAATAAGAACACTGGATCTATCTATGGGCAGACCCACACCTCAAAATAGAGAGGAAGAGATAGGGTTCAATGTCCACTTGACTTGAGCCAACCAAGACAAGAGCCAAGGTTCTAAACTGGCCCCCAAGTTCACAAAGCATTCTCAGACTTAAGTTAAGCATTTACTCAACTTTAAATTTCCGGTTATGAGAAATATTTTTGTTCCAGAAATACAAAACTTTGAACAAAGTTTCTCATTGATATAACTGATACATTAAAACAATAAAAGTTTTATAAAGGGCTATATTTTAGTTTAAAAAAGGTTAACAATTTCTCAAATTAAGCCTGAGAATATTTTATGAACTTGGGCCTGATTTATTTGCCTTACACTTTTATTCAGCCACGCAAGTTAAACTGATTAACAAACACATGTGATTTCAAACCAGATTAACTTGCACGTCTGTATGGGCTATTACATGTAGATACACTGCACAAAATATATATATATTCAGTTCAATCTTGAAGAGGTGTTTTAAATACTGCGACAAATAAACTTTACTTACACAATGATGTTGTTGATTGGGATATGGATAAGTTTAACAAAAAATCCAATAAAACCCATAATACAGAATCCGATAGCTGTTGCCATGGCAATTTTCTGGAATTCTAAAAAAGAATCAAAATTACATAAAAATCCAAATTATAATGAAATGAGGTTTAACGTTCAACTCCTAACTTGGGCTAATGTATGAGGGAAATTTTGTCCGGGCAGTGGCGTTACAGCCTACTCTTAAATCAAATTCCAGCTCAAAGGATCTTTTACGTACACGCAAATGTGTACACGCCCTCCGTCCTGCCGGAAAATCTGGATGTACTTTCTTGGCCAATGCAGCGATTGGACACCCTACATGTACCTCCAGGCTAGCGAACCAGCATATTACCCACTCAGCCTTGTGCTCCTTCCCAAGTTATAATAATATACATATGTACAGAGAACATATGTGTAGGCTACGGCAGACAACTCTTTATTTAGGTGACTGGAAAACTTTCACCTCATTTACCCACAAAAAAGTAGGACACTTAAATGATCTACATGTACATGTACACTGAACAGTGTGCTAACAGGCAAGTTTTGTTTGAATGGAGCAATTTCTTTTTCTAATTTCAACTGTCAAGGTCTTCTTTTATATACACATCAAAGACACACAGAGCATTAATTTTCCATCCCATTCAAACAACTAACCTGATCTATATTGACACTAGGATCAAACCTTCTAGTCAATGAGCAAGCAATACTACAGCAACATCTTACATGTCCACCCACTTTCTAATTATTGAAAAACAGCAGCAGCAAATTGTTTGTTCGGTAGGTCAAATGTAGTACCCTTTGAAACTCTTTTTGAGCGAACGATATTCGCTGACAGTTCTTATCACATCTTATTAAGCTGCAATATGAAAATAAGGTAAAATACCGCTATTCCCCACCTCTGTTGTCAGACTGTTTTAGAACCCTTACTATTTGTCACCACAATTCTTTATTTTCCACCAACACAAATTTATAATAATTCAACTCGTAATGGCTCTTCAGTTTTAACGTATTTGGTGTACGATATTAATCGCAGAATTCTACTTGAAAATAGTGTTGAATCTTTATAAATGTGGGTCAGCTGTGGCAAGAAATGATTCCTTCGCGAATAAAGTAGAATCAAGGTGAAAAATAGTAGGTAAGGATTCCAAAATAGCCTTAGGACAGAGGTGGGGAAGAACAGTATTTTCATACTGCAACTTTAGTAGGTTGCATAGAAACTGTCAGCGAATATCGTTCGCCCAAGGACAGTTCCAAACGGAGCTAGGTTAAATGTAATGTCCACATATTTATGTCACTAGCTTCACCAATATTATTGTGAAAAAAAAATTGAACTGATTGACCAACCTTTTCTATCTGGTTTAGTACATCTGTTGACTAATCTAATAGAATCTTTAACAAACTGTTTCGCTGGTTCTACTACTTGCATAACCTGATCCATGATGTCTGTAAAATATAACAAAATACATACTTAAATACACGATATCTTCACCAAATCAACATTACAACATAGTAAAACAAGTGTTTTCACCCACTCAAACTATATCACAGAACCTGTCAATCAATATATTACAATCCTCAATCTTGTTCAACCACTGGCATGTAACTACAACTAGGGCTTTGTAGATATGTTGAGTTTATTTTCAATATGATATTTGAAACCTCTATACATGATGTGCACATTGTAGCAGTCGATAACAGTGTAGCATGCATGACTGAATCTAGTTCAGCTCTGAACGTCGGTCTCATTACACTCACCCTGACCGTTCAGGGACTGTCCTATTCAATCAATTTTCGAAAATAATTTGAACCCCAGTCAATTTTACTGGAGAACTTTTCACTGCGAAACATCGGAGTGTCAATCCGTGTGGACGTCTGTACAATGTAAAGGAACCACTTAGTGACAAAATAAGACCTTGCTTACCTCGCTAGACTCAGTATGAGCGAAACAACACGCTGTTTAAAATACGTCCCCTCCTATCAAACTATCCTTTCGCCACCATGACACAGCGTGTTGTGATGCTCATACTGACTCTAGCGAACTAAGCAAGGTCTTATTTTCTCACTGAGATGTTCCTTTACACTGTACACGCGTCCACACGGAGTGACACCCATCGTTTAGCAGTGAAAAGTTGCCCAGTAAAATTGGGGGTCAAATTATTTTCGACATTGATTGAATGGGCCAGTCCCTGAACGTTCAGGGTGAGTGTAATGAGACCAACGTTCAGAGCTGAACAATAGTGAATCCAGATCAAGGTCATGTACATATAGTTATATATCGGCATCACAGGAACATACCGGTGTATCAATATATCGACACAGCTATATTATATACAGCCACCAAAACTGGAATCAAATGAACTTGCTGACGATCACAACACTTGACCCCCCCACCCCCAATACAATCCTGATATTATCACATGAATTAGGGCTCATTGTTTTCAAAGACGAATTCCAGGACGTTTTCAACATGTTGCCATGTTTAGCTTGAAAAAACATACATAAAAACATACATAGATAACCCTTTTGTGGTTTTTGTGGTGCGTGATACTGATAAAACGGACAAAGGTAGGTTTTTAATAAATTTTTTAATGTTGAAAATTCAGTACAAGCTGCCACAATACGCGGATTTTGGCGTGACTGCGACATCTGACTGTCAGGCTCTTCAGTTTTGCCAGACGGTAATCAGATGGTGAGAATTTGAGATGGTAATCAGATGGTGAGAATTTGAGATGCAGTTGAATATCCACTTTGTATCGAAATTTTGTTATTGGCAAGCTTAGTTGATCTAATTACGGTTAGATTACTTACTCCTTACTAATTTTGTTTATTGAGGCAAAAGTTTTTAGATTTAGATGAGTTACTTTGATTTTCGTCTTACTTTACAGTTACAGTCTTACACTTCGTGTAGAATTTTTACCCACAAAAAGGAAATTAATATACTCTATCGGGAGTGTATAACATAACAATTTCTACACAATAAACACCACGTAGTTACAAATTAATGTTTTGTAAATTGCAAAGAACAGATTAAATATAAACTAAAAATCTTTTGACACGTCGACAAACAGAACAATTTTCATCGAAAAAATCGGGACATCTTGCATCATTCGTCGCCAGATTGTCACTAACATTTCAATATTTATCTTACAAAATACATTTTTTTATTTAATTACTTGAAAAATAAACATTATTAGTTTCAAATAATTATGAAAAACAATTCCATATTTACCTGATTTGGTGAGAAAACGTCGAAATGAAAATAGTTCAATGAGAAGCTTCTGCTCGATCGACTTTATTTACAGGAAGTGAATGAATGACGCGTGAGACGTGGCTGTCTTCGCTATTTTTATTGGCTACTTAGATTATTTAGATGGCGCTACGATCTGTACCCTTTAAAACAACGCGTTCTCTTCTTTCCCCAGGGCATTTAAAGTCATAAATGCCGGGTTTTAATGGGTATTCGTTGGTTTGGTCTATCTACAGTTTTAATTGATATTATTATATTGGTTGCGACATGGGATACGCATCCACAAGTTACTTAATTTTCAATAAGTTAGTTGATACGTTGACCCATATAACTAGAATCATTAGCATACTCCCAGATAAATTTGAGCGTAGGCCACACATACGGTATCAGGCGTATTCAACACCAGGCTAATTCATGACCAGTAAAATCGGCGTATTCAAGATCGGTATATAAAGGTGCTAAGTAGTACTCATCAGTGTGGATAGAAGCCGATACGATAATTATTATAGATGATTTTGATGATTGGTGTTTGATGTATTAAAATTGTTTTTTTTTACAATTGAGTTGTTGTTTAAATTATTTAATCTTAAGCTTGAGATTGTACATCCCGGCTTTGTTATTTTGATTGGTCGGTGTATAAAGTTGCTAATTAGTACTCATCAGTGTGGATAGAAGCCTATACGATACTTATTAATTAAAGCTGAACTCCGGTTACAAAAATACCGAAATAATGTAATAAAAAAAAAAAGTTAACGCCCGCAAGCCGCCATACTTGTTTCCAACTTGTGAAATAAGTATGGCGGACATGGAGGCTTATGACCTGGAAAGGTTAGCCGATCTCACTTCCAGTTTGTTTCTCGTCAGCTAGCTATACACATCCGGCTTTATTCTCTTCACACGGTTCACTGATTACTGTATTTCCCCCCAACAGTATACCAAATTATTGAAGATTGAACATGTCTGATCAGGTAAGACTGTAAATAATTATATGAACTGCGTCTACTACAATATCAATTTCTTACACGTTGGTAAAATGGAGAAAAAAACCATAACATCAATCAATTTAGCACTGTCAAACACTCCCCAATGAGAGCCGTCCCAAACATGTAGTCATGTCCCTTGGTCGTTTTCATGAACACTATTCAACATGGACACACGAAGAAGGCAATACTAATAGTTTGTATAGGTGATTTGTTTTGGTTGAAAAACAGGTTGGGTAAGACATCTGGTTGCATCTTTTGCTTTGGAGTAAAGCTTAGGCTATATTGTAGTAGACGCAGTTCATATAATTATTTACAGGCCTACCTGATCAGACATGTTCAATCTTCAATAATTTGGTATACTGTTGGGGGGAAATACAGTAATCAGTGAACCGTGTGAAGAGAATAAAGCCGGATGTGTATAGCTAGCTGACGAGAAACAAACTGGAAGTGAGATCGGCTAACCTTTCCAGGTCATAAGCCTCCATGTCCGCCATACTTATTTCACAAATTGGAAACAAGTATGGCGGCTTGCGGGCGTTAACTTTTTTTTTATTACATTATTTCAGTATTTTTGTAACCGGAGTTCAGCTTTAATGATTGGTGTTTGATGTATTAAAATTGTTTGTTTTATTATTTGTATTTTAAACATCAAACCAATTCCGACGCAAGCTTGGAATTTGTATATCCCGGCTTTGTTATTTTGTATTATAAACATCAAACCAATTCCTATGCAAGCTTGGAATTTGTATACATGTATATTTCGAATAAAATATGAAACTTTCACCATGTGATATCGGTATCTCAGATACATATCAAGTAAAGTATAGCCTAATTATAATGGATCCTTGTATCGCTTGCCGTTCCACCGTGCGTCCGAGACAAGAAGGTCTTCAGTGTGAAGAGTGTAATCTATGGCAGCATAGGAAATGTACAGGTATGTATTTATAATTTCTCAGATTTCGCTTGCTTTCATAAGTATTGAAATATAAATCATAAGTATTGAAATACACGAGTTTTGCTAGTTTTGCTAGCTATACTTACTCCAACTTATATTCACTAAATTGTAAATAATTTTGTTCTCTTTAGATATCCCAGGCAGCATATAGAAGAGCGGCGAAAGGGTTGGAAGAGATTCAATGGACATGTACTCCTTGCATAAATGCTGTAAGTACCGGTAATTTCTATAATCAACGAAACATCTGAAAATGGATATGGTGATGCTCACCGAAGGAAAAATCAGCAGATGCCAACGAAGCAGAGTTGGACTTATGCAGACACGCATATTCTCTCTATGGACCAACTACAATGCAGGTGAAATGGATACTAGTAGGCTATTGAGAGAGTGTGCGTTTCTGTACGGTCCCTCTGCGGAAACATCGTCGTAAATGTATTGCAGTGTTGTTTGTGTTGTAAGTGTATTGTAGTGTTGTTTGTGTTGTATCAACCATAAAAGAAAAGAAAAAAAAATTAATAGTAACATCAAGTTAAACACAATACTCAGTTCAAAGTTGAATACGAAACTATGGCTATTATTAATCGCATCAACTGAATACGATGTTTTATATGTAAATATTGTCTTCGAATATTAAATATTTCAACTCTTGTATGTATTATGACTATTTAAAATATATGATATTAATAGTAACGTCAAGTTAAACACAATACTCAGTTCCAAGTTTGAATACGAAACTATGGCTATTATTAATCGCATCAACTGAATACGATGTTTTATATGTAAATATATATTGTCTTCGAATATTATTTCAACTCTTGTTTGTATTTTGACTATTTAAAATATATAATAAATACCCTGTTAATCCTTCTATTGTCTTGTCTTAATTGATTAATTAACTTAACATCCATAGACAGGCACTTGAAGGGATTAAAATAAAACTTCTTACTACTGCTTGATTTGAAGGGATTAAAATAAAACTTCTTACTACTGCTTGACTATTATTATGGTATAGTACATAGTAAAGCAGTAGTAAGAAGTTTTATTTTAATCCTTTCAAGTGCACACCCTATGTCCATGATTAAAGTAATTCAAACGGTATGATACTGCATGGAATACTCTTAAAAGTTAAAATTATTTTTTTCCACATTGCATGATGGGCTTTATCCTGTAACGTCATAGCAGATTATCCCTAAAAAGCCCGTCTAGGTTAGGTCCAGAACTGTAGTAAACCCCATTTCATTCCATTTTTCTAAACAGCAAAGTATATACGTATTACAATATTTTCTTGGGAGACCCCGGGGCCATACCCATCTTCGGTAGACCTACCCCAAAGGACATCGTTATAATTTCTGCTCCACTAATTAGAACGGAACGATGCCACTGGGCATACATGTACCATGGATGTACGCCACATACCCAAAGACATGGCCACGTATGATGTCTTCGCATCAATTCGCTGTACCTTTACAGCCCCCATTCTGCACCACTTAAGAACTTTCTCGGACATTGTTGCTTCCACACTCTGTTCATAGAATAACGCATCACAATGATTCTGGCGTAAATTTGACTGCTACCAACTACGGGTACTTATTGTGTAGGATAGGTCACTTTTTGTAGCTGTTGTTTTAAGCTAATAAACGCCTTTACATTAAATTTATATAAGATAACATCTATAATTGTATTTCGATAAGGCATATCTTTCAGTATTGTATTCTGAACGATAGCTTTTATTGTTTATGGGTTTAAAAAAAAACAGTATAAGTGCGTGATCTCTGCGTGATGGAACAGCTAGGAGCTCAATTTTCTTTATAGGCCTACAGTATGTTTTTACGACAGGCCCCGAGTTCACAAAGCATTCTCAGACCTAAGTTGAGAATTTACTAAAAATTGTTTGCCTTATTTTAACTAAAATGTAGCCCTTTATAATAATTTTGTTGTTTTAATGTATCAAATACATCAACAAGAAACTATGTGCAAACTTTTGTGTTTCTGATTCAAAGATATTTCTAATAAACCGTGATTGAAAGTTAAGCAAATTCTCAACCTAAGTCTGAGAAGGCTTTGTGAACTTGGGGCCAGAACTCGAGTTTCAAAATATTTATTTAAATTTTAATCAAATGGCGGTCTCTTTTTACCACAAGGGCAACGCTTGTGTAGTTGTGAGCGGGCCCGTAGCCAGCTCATAAAATTTGGGGGGGCTACAGAATTTTTGGAGGGGCTGAGGATGTGGCCGGCTATGAAAACCCCTAAGAAATCTTTATTGTCGGCGAAATATTGGGGGGGGGGGGGCTAATTGAATTTGGGAGGGGGATGGGGGGGGGCTTAATTTTGTTCTGACAGTGACATCCGACCTACTTTTGCCCAAATTTCAACTATAACTTGGTTTAGCGATATACTTGTCTTCACCATCCAACCAATAAAGACATACACATTGTGTGCGTCACGAGTAACAGTTTTCCCCCAATAGAGCCGTTTCCGTCTACCCAAGGGTTTTTAACGCTATTGGCAATGTGCACGAGATACCGCTGCTTTGATCTGTTTCATAAGGCCAACTTCAAGTTTGGTCAAATGCATTAAACCTGTCCCCCAAATTCTTAAACCTAACCCTAACCTACAATCACACCAACAATTACGCACGGGCCCTAACATTATTATTAACATCCTTGCGACCTATGTCCTTATAAAACAGTTTTAGACGGACACTACTCTTTGCTATGATATTCGTCCTGCACCACTGAACAAAGGAATCCGTGGGCCAATACTGGGAACCCAGAACTTCGAGTCACGTGTAAATGAAGAGGGGAAGTTTGTTGGCAGTTTGGCGTGTCCGCCTATTTTTCGTCAGGTGTAGTGGTGGGGGTGGGGTGTTGGCAGAATGGTTAACGTTTAAGATCATAAAGTCTGTCATTATTTCAAAGGAAATGGTTTCGATTCGGTTTCCTGGTTTGTATCGAGTGAACGTTAAACCAGATTTCTTTCCTTCTCTCTTTGCAAAATTCAATGATTTTATGTTAACAAAGGGAAATAATTCAGTCACAAAATTAATGGAATGTCACGAAATGCATATAATCAGTGACTCTGTTATTGGCAGCGCGTGCGCATTGTATCACGAAACGTAGTATCACCTGTTCAACCTCGTGGGTTTTCTCAGGGTCCCCTGGTTTGCCCCTCCCCCTCTCACTCTCTCTCTCTCTCTCTCTCCCCTTCTCTCTCTCTCATTGGCGTAGTGTAGCACACTTTATATAGTCTAGTCAAAACAATTGTTTTATTTTAATCCTTGTGAGTAATTGATATGTAAATTTTAACCTCATTATTTAAGGATGTTGGGTGGGTTTTCCCGTTTTAATGATATGTTGACGAACGACCTTTAGTTCTGCGGTTAACGAATCTGTTGGAGAAAGGATGTAAATCCTGCATTGGTTAATTTTAAGAGGTAGATTAAAAATATAAAATAACGTAATTTTTAAACATGAATTATGCAAGAGAAAAATCTGCATATTGACTGAAATTTTCAGCAAATTGCCTTTATATTAGCTAGTTTATAACTATTATAGTGAGAACTGCCAACTCGTTATCTAATCTCCTATAATGTATCTTTATAGATACATAACGTAAGATTTAGATAAAGAACTAGCCATTCTTGCTGTAATACTTCGAAAACAGATAATGTAAAATGAATAATTTGAATATTTCATTCAAATTACTCTAATGCGAGCGAAGATATTAGCCTTTGGAGGTTTGGCAAGACGTGTGCAATACTTTCAACCACGATACGGGTTGTTCGAAGCTAAGTTTTGCCCTTCCATTTCTAGCTTAAATCAAAATACGGCTGAACTGTTCCAATCTATTTAATATCGGGGGAATCTGATGCCATAAAGAGTTGATTATAGCCTGGATAAGTTAATTAATGTCTAATTAATAATTTAGAAAACATTTCAGGCCTAAAGAAAGACTTGCAATAGGCAGATTTAGCTCTCGCATAATGTATGTTTAATGGAAACATTGTATTCCATTTCAATCCTGGAACAATTTAATATAGTTCGCGGAAGCCACGGTGACCAGGATGTCCTGGAATCAGTGGTGCAGGGTGGAAGTGTTACACTACAGGTAGGGTAATGGCGTGACGGAACCAAAAAGCAGGCAGTGACACTATCCTGTGTCGCGGGACCTAAAAGCAGGCTGTGACACTATGGGGACACAGATGTGACACTTTCTTCTAGGCCTTCCTTCGGACTTCACGTTGTTATTCAATGATCAATTAAGTCTAAAACGCTGTTTATGTTGTTATGTTTTGATATATATATATATATTAAATACAGCAAACTACAAAGGTTACATACAGGAAACTACAATATCTATGATAGTTACTTGAGGAGTTATTAAAATATCCACGGTCTGAGTTTAATATCCTTTCTAAATCAGACCTAACGGCTTAAACGTGGTAAGAGCTACGTACTGTTTGATAGCTCTACATAACGTTCGCGCCAGGATAAAGCGTTCACCCTAGTCTCTAAGGCCACGTTTCTCAACCTTTCCTAAACGCTTACCCCTAAATTAATTCTCAACCAACCCATTTACCCCCAGAGTTTTGAGGAGATTACTGACTGCGGAGCTGTTGCCGGCAAAGCTGGTCACCGCGAGAGCCGTTGGCGCGAAGCCCGTCGAGGAGGGTCAAGGGGGGGGGGTCTCCCCCCTAGGAAACTTTTAGAAATTGGAGCCCGGAAATGTGATTTCCAGCCATCTCAGGCACTCTTCAGGCGTTTCATAGGAACTTGAAAATGGCCTTTTTCTATAGAAGCCATCCGACATGAACCGCGGATCCTTGCACGGGCCTGCACCCCCTGACCACATTGACTTTGAATATGGAATGAATACGGATCGAAGGTGAGATTCAATAATCTCCAAATTTATATTTTAATGAAAATACGTTGTATCCAGTTCAGTGCGAAATTTGCTCCTGGTGATTGTCACAAACGATTTTTTTTATTCTCGGGACAGTGTTTGAGAGTGCTAATCTCAACTGATCAATTTGAAGTTACTGGGAGAGTGGTCATTCACCCCTTGGACGCCAGCCATTCCCCCCTTGGGGGTGAATTCACCCCAGGTCGAGAAACGCGGCTCTAAGGCCAGGAGGCTATTCGCGCTCCCTTCTAGGACTCTCTATGATATCTGAGCGTAAATCAAACGAGCTCGCTCCTATTTTTGGGTTAGTGTTTTGTTTAGGCACCGTTTTACGTCAACACTATTCTAGTTAATTGTACTGATCTATACACGTGAGGACTGGACGATAGTACCATGCTTTCCAGAAATAGATACTGACATAACCGTCTGTGATTTAGTCTAAGATAGTAGTAGAATAATGCAAGCTACCCCATTACCCCAGTTTTCGTCATACATCATGTAGGTGAAGAATTTCTGTATTAAACAGAACACCTTTCTTAGATCTAAAGTAAGCCTGTAGTATTACTAAAGATATTTCAAGGAACAACGTCTATACATGTTCAAGGTGGCATCTGACGAACAATACAGGCTAGAGAGACAGTGGGTGTGTGTGTGTGTGTGTGTGTGAGAGAGCGAGAGAGGGGGGGGGGAAGAGGACAGACATTTCGGAACTAACATAATATGGTTCATTCTCATTTCATATTTAAAACTTACGAATAACAATTCCCGCCCTGGATAATACAGGTCACGTTTCCAAGTAGATTTATATATACATTTGGTATAACAGATTTAGTGTTTCTTTATTATGGCAGCTAGAAGCACGGTTAACTATTAACTAAATAGAAAGTATATGGATTATATAGCTACCACCTCTCCATCATTTAATAACGACCTTTCGTAACACATACAGGTCACGTTTCCAAGTAGATTTATATATACATTTGGCGTTTTCAATCGTTGGAAGATTTAGAATTGTATGCAAATGTGAGTACGGTAAAATTTACATACTTTACGTACACTAAACTTGAATGTCGGTATCGATCTATTTTGGAGAACGTTAGATCGAAGACGGTCTAGCACAAATGACGCAATATGTAGATTGTTGGTTAGGGTTCGACCTTGACGAAACTGCTGCTTTAGCTTTTACCCTATCCCAAACCTACACTAGACATATGACGTCATATGTGCTAGACCGTCTTCGATCTAGCATTCTCCATCCAGTTATTTGTACCACGACTCAAAAATACTGTGTAATGGTGTTTCTCTCTCTTCATATATTACATGCAATTGTACAAATATTATACAAAATACCCACAAGGAGGCAAATTTATATAAACCCCATTGGCTTGTTTTCAAATTATGCAATATTTTCAAAAATATATTCTACTTTAAATCAACCTAGAAAGGATCGTGAAAAAATCACCAAACATTTTGAAATAAAAAAGAAATAAATATCCTACATTTGATCCAATTGAAGTAATGGAGACGTACATAGGGAAATATTGCGCTGCGGCCTACTCTTATATTGAATTCAAGCTGCCAAGCTCGCTGCCAAGGGATATTTTACATGCATACCGATATGTACACGGGACCCCCACTATAAGTTGGGATTTGTCAGGCCCTTATATACTTCTCGTTGAAATCTTTTCATGTGCATCCTTTATCCGATCGATTAAATACTCAGAAACGGATCCAGTGGGTGGCGCGAGGGGCGCGCGCCGCACCATAATTTTCGACAGTGCCCTTTTTTACTGCTGAAAGGGCCTTTTTTACTGCTGAAAGTACCTTTTTTACTGCTGAAAGTGCCATTTTTACTGATAAAAGTGCCTTTTTTCAGACCCGAATATGTCCTCTTCGAACGTTTACTTAGACGAAAATATCAGCCAAAAAGCTCTTAGAATGTCTACAGATGCAAGGAAATGACGGATAATTGTCTTGGCCCGGGGATCCCCCCCCCTCGACCCCCTCGCAGCGGCGTGCCCCGTATCCGCAGTAAGTGCCCTCATTTTGCGCCCCCCCCCCCTTTTCAAAATTCCTAGATCCCCCCTGATACTTTTAATTTCTTCTTTTTTTTTTAGCATAAATGAAGCCGTGAAAATATAGATAATGTCCGTTTATACATTTTCAAATAGCGACCAGCGGCTGTATGTATCGTTTATTTGTATAACTAGAGAAACTTAACAACAAGCAGGGATGTCATAAGAAAGAGTTGGGGCATGGATAAGCCATCTGTATCAGCGCTTGATCCCGCGTTGTCACCCGTACTGGCATTATTGTCGGTATCTCTCTTCTCTTCCACCTCCAGGTCAGTAACTGACGGACATATTTGTTTCTGCCCCGAACATTTGATATTGACTTCCATAGCAGCATTTAGCAGATCTTCGCCCTTATATTTCTGTGGAGCATTGCAAACATTTCCAGTGTCGGTGGAAAATCTACCCGAGTCTACCGTGATGACTTCTATAAACCAATAAAATGTACAGTCACACGTTACACGATTATTGTAATACTGAACGTCACTTCCAATTAAATTCTTTAAAATGTCCAGAGTATTGCACTGAATCTCGCCAATGGTATTAACGTAAAACGTTATCCTTTTTATATTTTGAAATTTATAAAATGTGTTATTTTGAATTATGTTTAGGACGGAGGAGTACATCGTAAACAAATTTAAACGATTGAAATAAGCGAAAGCTTGAGTTTTTATAATATCGACTTTCAAAAGATAAATTGCAAATCTTCCTAAATCACTGATGTGATTGAAGGCGTATGGTTCGATGGTTGTGATATTCGTGCTGTAAATCGAAAGTATCGACAGGTTTCGAATGCCAGTAAAGGCATTTGTCTCTATGGTGCCGATTGTGGAGGAATAGAGGTTGATTCCGTTAATGTTTTCTATATTCTTAAAGGCGCCGTATTTTATTTTCCCAATCTTCATGTTGTATAAGTTTATCATATTACGATTGTTCAGGTCTGCGAACGTGTTCTCTGGAATTTCATTTGTTTCCACGTCATGAATAGAAATATCTTTTGTTTGTTGTTGAAATTGGGACATCCTTGGTAACTTTCCGTAACAATCCGCTGTGGTACCTCGACAAGTACAACCAGATGGACATGCTTGACACCCAACATTGGCCAACAATAACACCCCTATGATGTGACACAGTATCATCTGAAATTAAAAACACGAATTATAATTCAATAATGGTCAATTCCAATCAATCATGGCCAATTCCAATCAATCATGGCCAATTCCAATTAATATTAGTCATTTGCAATCAATATTGGCCAATTCCAATGAATATTAGTCATTTCTAATCAATATCCATGCTGTTATCTTGCCGCGAAACTATAAAATTCTAATATCCAATATTTAAGACACAGTCGACATTTTATAATTCGTACACATGTCGTTTACCGAAGTAATTATTAGACAAAATAATAATAAATAAAAACGTACAGAGTGAACTGAGAGGAAGAGAGGGAGAGAGAGATTATCATTATCATTATCATTATCCAATTCAGTTGACGAACTGGATGAAACACGCACATGTCAAGTTATTCTGTGTGGTAAACAAGCTATTGATACGATAATAGCGTTTTGGTAAAATGGATTTATTATACTTAATACAGAATGATTTACAGTAGGTGGGGGGGGGGGGGGGGCGTATCGATGGAAAGTGGTGGGATATCGATCGGCTAACAGCTATATGACAATACGATCTGTGTTGACATTCATTGTGGGGTTGGAGCTTTTTTTAACACATGTTTCGATTTTTAACACATCACCATATCTCCACGTTTTTAGCTGCGTTCGCGTAGTAGCTAGGTGGGATTGTGCTTGGTGTTCTAGATTTGGAACCGCCCCGCCCACTAATCGCGGTGCCTAGCTTCGCTACTGCAAGAGAGTTTAACCTACGATCATATAAACATCAGCCTACTTACTGTTCTAGAACAACTTACCGCTTGTGTTTGTTTCAGGATCATGGAATGGATACGATAGTATCTACAGGCAGCTATAACTACGCAATTACAGTTACTCAACCGGTACACTTGAAGGGAGTCTCTCCCTCTCTCTCTGTTGAATAACTTATATATAGAGAGACATAAATAAATGACTGTTCTATTTATAGACCACTAAACTTGTAGACCTGCATAAATTGCCTCCATCTGACTATTGGCTGAGATATAGAAACCGGTATCGTGGCAGTATTTTCCCAGTAATTCTTGTAAATGTTAGTAATCTATATTCTCGCAAAATCTGTATAGGAAGCAGGATGTAATGTTGCTGACTAACTTCATAATAACTAGAGGAATTTAATGATACATAATATAACGCAAGAGCTTAATTTACATATCGCAGGTCTTTCTTTAGGCCTTAATGTTATCTACATTATTAATTGTAACACGGACCGGAGATCTTCCTTTGCTCTATTAAACTCACTGGGGCGTAACTGTGCAATAACTAGATATTTTTACTGTTATTGCACACTTTTGCTGGTTTACGCTAATTTTATTAGAAATCATATAGAGAAGTGGGGTGGGTTTTCTGTGCAATAACAACAAGCATGTACAGGCCATTTATAGCACCCCTCGATATTTAAACGTGTTAACTCATGAAAACCGTGCTATAAATATAACTTAGACATTTATTAACACCATGATGATTATCGTGTCCCCGCTGTATCGCCGGATAATATATAAATGATGTGACGTAGAGCTTTCCCGTATGAACGAGGGAAATTTTGCCCGGGCAGCTGTAATGACCTACTTTTATATCGAATTCCAACTGCCAAATAATTTTTTAGCGTGCACGCCAATGTATACGTGGAACCTCGGTTTTACGTCCCATCCGAACGACCAGACAGTTGTCTTTGTCAGGCTCTCTTTCCTACACCACTGGTAAACCACGTCAGCAAATTCCGATGAACTTATCTACCAAGCCACGGTGGCTCGAACAGGTTCGTATAGAGTTGGTGGATCTATAGAATGCTATACAATACTATAGGAAAAGGAATCCATTCTGTAGATCTTTCCACCGACTTCTATAGAAAGCTACCGTGGTAATCGTTAGGATTTTTGGCTTATTGTTTCTTCACGACAGGGGTGAGTTAAGGGATCGGACGCCGGAGGCGGTACGCTCCGATACGCATTATAGTCATCGCGGGGTTCGGGGGTTCTCTCAAAGAAAATTTGGAAATTTACATCGCCGGAGTACTTTCCTGTTGATTTAGATACATACCGGAAGCGAATATTTCGTTCTCCTGTATCTTGCTAAACACAAATGAAATTGAGTTTAAACACTCTGCTCTTCTGCAACAACTGGGTGAAGACCGCCGAATGTGTCGAGTGGACTTGAACCACACCTCAGGCCCGGATCCAGGATTTTGTCGAGGGGGGTGGTGGGGGGTCATACATTGGAGCAAAGGGTAATAATCAGTTTTGGGGAAGTCCCCAGCGGAGACAATGCGAAAATCGTGTTTATATCATCTATTAAAGAGCAGATATATTATGTGAATTACAACAGTAACAAAGCCAACGAAAACGAAAATCAACTATGTCACACTGGGTCTGACGAGGGGAACAAGGCCTTCTGCCCCCCCCCCCCGGATCTGCGCCTGCACCTCTCTGTCACCAGTTGTCAGTGGTGTCGGACGGGAGCTGGCAAGCGTCTAGTTGTTTTGTTGGGACGTTACAGCGAGGTGTACAGGTCAAAACGTCCGTAGCGCCGCTGCCCGGACAAATTTTCACGTATCAATTCCCTATTGTTCTGTTAATGTTCTGCTGCTGTTCCACGGATAATTACTTACGAATTATCTCTGTCACAGATGACTGTCCTCAACACGTGCATTGGCATCACGTGCCGACAATCATAGGCTCAAAGGCTCGTGCATTGTTTACATAACACGTAACTTCTCCGGGCAAAATGATGCCTTGTACTCATTTTAATACCTAGTTTACACTAAATAGGAAATACTTTTTAACTACAAATACTTCAAACATCTTTACTTATTTTTCTAATAGATACAAAATGTTTTAGAATTTAATTTGTCGAAAGAAAAATGTTAATATGGGGGACTAATTAAGTAGCGTCGATGTCATGCTTATCAGTGATTGTAGCGGCCTAGCGAATATTCACTGCTGATCAGTGTGGTTCTGCTAATGAAGATCGACATACCATACAGTGTGCTATGAAGACAATCTTACACGAACGGTAGCACTGCGAAATCTCTTATAAGAAATTCCAATTGTCAAGACGATGAGAAGCCCCTTCTTGCCGATACCCTCTGGCGGCGGTGGGTCTGTGAGTAAGATACTCGCTCGCTAACAGAAGACCCGGGGTTCTGTCCCAGTGTTGACCGACAAACTCTCCATGACTTTTCCGTACATATGGCGTCTAGTCATTCGGATGGAACAAAAAGTGCTTCCGTCTACGTGGGCGAGCACATAAACCATAACGATTAAATTCGATTTTAGAGTAGACCCCACACACATGGTCCATTATGTGTATGGCGTAGTTTCCGTAGACTTTATTCGTACATTTTGTGCTAGTGATGTGCTGATCCGACCTGCAACACTGACAAGGGGTAGCCAAGCCGGTACAAAATTCGTATATACTCTGTTTCTGTCAACAACGGGATCGAACACGGGGTATCCAGGTTAGGTAGCCATTTTCTGACTAACAAAGCGCGGGGGGGGGGGCGGTGTGATGGCCGAATGGTTAGCCAGTGCGTGTTGTATCATAAAGCCTGTCATTGAGTCAACTGGTGTAGTTTCTAATCTCTGGTTGTACGTGACAATGAGAAGGGTCGCCTGTCCAACCTCGCGGGTTTTCTCCGGATACTCCGGGTGGTCACCCTCCCGCCAGCGGCCGGTGGTTGGAGGGGCAAAGCTGGGACAAAGTCCAAGGTTAAGGGGGCAAAGGTAGGAGCTTCAAACGGGTAGGGCCTCCCCAGGAAATTTGTGAAAAACAGGCTGATCACTAGTTTATCCGGTCAGAGAACAAAGTGTCAAACGAACGGTCTTGAGAAAGTCAACAAGCAGTGATGTCATAAGAAAGGGTGGAGGCTTTAATAAACTGCATTTATCTTCACTTTCAGGTCCATAACTGACGGGCATTTTTGTGTCTGTCCAAAACAGCCGATAAAGATTTCTTCAGCAACACATAGTAGGTCGCTGCCATTATCTGTGGAGCATTGCAAACATTTCCAGTGTCGTTGAAATATCTCCCACTGTTTACCGAGACGACTTCGAAAAACCAAGAAAATTTAGTCACACGTTAGACGATTCCTGTTATACTGAACGTCACTTCCGTTTAAATTCTTTAAAATGTCCAACGTTTTGCACTGAATTTCGCCAACTGTATTATCGTATAATGGTATCTTTTTTTATATTTTGAAATTTATGAAATATAGAAAAGATAATAAGTTATATATTTTGTAAGTTAAAAGAATGCCTTTTCATTTGGTATAACAGATTTAGTTTTTCTTTAAATGACATCTAGAAGGACGGTTAACTATTAACTACTCATAGCAAAACACAACACATGGTATATATAACTACTTCTCTATTATTTAATAACAACGTTTCGTAACATATACAGGTCACGTTTTCAAGTAGATTTATATACATTTGGCGTTTTCAATCGTCGGTAAAATTTACACACTTAACGTACACTAAACTTGGATGTCGGTAGGCTACATATTTTGGACAACGCTAGATCGAAGACGGTCTAGCACAAATGACGTAATATTATGTAGATTGTGGCTTAGGGTTCGACCTTTACGAAACTGCTGCTTTAGCTTTTACCATATCCCTAGAAACCGTGCCTATCCCAAATCTACACTAGACATATGACGTCATATGTGCTAGACCGTCTCCGATCTAGCATTCTCCATCTAGATCTAGTTATTTGTACCACAACTCAAAAATACTGTGTAATAGCGTTTCTCTCTCTTCATATATTACATGCAATTGTACAAATATTATACAAAATACCCACAAGGAGGCAAATTTATATAAACCCCATTGGCTTGTTTTCAAATTATACAATATTTTCAAAAATATATTCTACTTTAAATCAACCTAAAAAGGATCGTGAAAAAATCACCAAACATTTTGAAATAAAAAAGAAATGAGGTTAAACAGTGGCGGATTCAAGGGGGGCGCCCTTTGCGCCACCCCCCCCCCCAAAAAAAAAAAAAAAAAAAAATTTTTCGACCAGTGCCCTTTTTTACTTCTGAAAGTGCCTTTCAACTGGCTTTTTTGCTCGATTTTGGGGCTCTTTTTCAACGATTTCCGAAAGTTTAGACGAAAATATCAGCCAAATAGCTCTTGGAATGGCTACAGATGCAAGGAAATGATGGATAATTTTCTTGGGGCCCCCAAACCCCCTCTCAGCGATGTGCCCCGTCTCCGCGGTCAGTGCCCTTACTTTGCGGCGCCCCCCCTTTTTTAAAATTCCTAGATCCGCCCCTGTTTAATATTCTACGTTTGTTCCAATTGAAATAATAGAGACGGACATAGGAAAATATTGCGCTGCGGCCAACTCTTATATTGAATTCAAGCTGCCAAGGGATATTTTACATGCATACCGATATGTACACGGGACCCCGACTATACGTTGTGATTTTTCAGGCCCTATACCTTTCGTTGAAATATTTTCATGCGCATCCTTTATCCGATCGATTAAATACTCAGAGGCGGATCCAGTGGGTGGCGCGAGCCCCCCCCCCCCCCTTAATTTTCGACAGTGCCCTTTTTTACTGCTGAAAGTGCCTTATTTACTGCTGAAAGTGCCTTTTTTACTGCTGAAAGTGCATTTTTTAACTTCTGAAAGTGCCTTTTTTCAGACCCGAATATGTCCGTTCCGAAAGTTTACTTAGACGAAAATATCAGCCAAATAGCTTTTAGAATGTCTACAGATGCAAGTAAATGACGGATAATTGTCTTGGGGATCCCACCACGCCCCTCTCAGCGGCGTGCTCCGTCTCCACAGTAAGTGCCCTCATTTTGCGGCGACCCTGCCCCCGTTTTCAAAATTCATAGAACCGCCCCTGATACTTTTGATTTCTTATTTTATTTTAGCATAAATGAAGCCGTGAAAATATAGATAATGTCCGTTTATACAATTTCAAATAGCGACCAGCGGCTGTATGTATCGTTTATTTGTATAACTAGAGAAACTTAACAACAAGCAGTGATGTCATAAGAAAGAGTTGGGGCATGAATAAACCATCTGTATCAGCGCTTGATACCGCGTTGTCACCCGTACTCGCATTATTGTCGGTATCTCTCTTCTCGTCCACCTCCAGGTCACCAGCGCTTGATCCCGCGTTGTCACCCGTACTGGCATTATTGTCTGTATTTCTCTTCTCTTCCACCTCCAGGTCAGTAACGGACGGACATATTTGTTTCTGCCCCGAACATTTGATATTGACTTCCATAGCAGCATTTAGCAGATTTTCGCCCTTGTATTTCTGTGGAGCATTGCAAACATTTCCAGTGTCGCTGGAAAATCTCACAGAGTCTACCGTGATGACTTTTATAAACCAATAAAATGTACAGTCACACGTTACACGATTATTGTAATACTGAACCTTACTTCCAATTGAATTCTTTAAAATGTCCAGAGTATTGCACTGAATCTCGCCAATGGTATTATCGTAAAACGTTATCCTTTTTATATTTTGAAATTTATAAAATGTGTTATTTTGAATTATGTTTAGGACGGAGGAGTACATCGTAAACAAATTTAAACGATTGAAATAAGCGAAAGCTTGAGTTTTTATAATATCGACTTTCAAAAGATAAATTGAAAATCTTCCTAAATCACTGATGTGATTGAAGGCGTATGGTTCGATGGTTGTGATATTCGTGCTGTAAATCGAAAGTATTGACAGGTTTCGAATGCCAGTAAAGGCATTTGTCTCTATGGTGCCGATTGTGGAGGAATAGAGGTTGATTCCCTTAATGTTTTCTATATTCTTAAAGGCGCCGTATTTTATTTTCCCAATCTTCATGTTGTATAAGTTTATCATATTACGATTGTTCAGGTCTGCGAACGTGTTCTCTGGAATTTCATTTGTTTCCACGCCATAAATAGAGATATCTATTGTTTGTTGTTCAAATTGGGATATCCTTGGTAACTTTCCGTAACAATTCGCTGTGGTACCTCGACAAGTACAACCAGATGGACATGCTTGACACCCAACATTGGCCAACAATAACACCCCTATGATGTGACACAGTATCATCTGAAATTAAAAACACGAATTATAATTCAATAATGGTCAATTCCAATCTATCATCATGGGCAATTCCAATTAATATTAGTAATTTCCAATCAATATTGACCAATTCCAATGAATATTAGTCATTTCTAATCAATATCCATGCTGTTATCTTGCCGCGAAACTATAAAATTCTAATATCAAATATTTAAGACACAGTCGACATTTTATAATTCGTACACATGTCGCTTACCGAAATAATTATTAGACAAAATAATAATAAATAAAAACGTACAGAGTGTACTGAGAGAGAGAGAGAGAGAGAGAGAGAGAGAGAGAGAGAGACCGTTCGAAACCATATCAGGTGACTCAATGGTGTAAAAGACTATCGTGGAATTTCGATTGGTCACGTATTTCATCGAACATAATTTATAAGTAATTCTTTTAAAATTGAATACAGATCAATTTATAAACAGTCTATTTGTCGTTTTTAAACAGCAAAGGAATATAGTCATAGGTTCGTAAACAACAATTTATTGTTCGTATATATACATACTTTTTTACGGGGCCTTTGTCCTCGCCTTTAGCCTTATAAAATAACCAATTCAATTGACGAACTGGATGAAACACGCACATGTCAAATTATTCTGTGTGGTAAACAAGCTATTGATACGATAATAGCGTCTTGGTAAAATGGATTTATTGTACTCAATACAGAATGATTTACGGGGGGGGGGGGATATCGATCGGCGAACAGCTATAAGGATAAGGATAAGGATAAGATTTTATTGTATCGAAACATCCATTGAGGACAGCATACAATATAAACATGTACATAAGATAAAACAATATAACAATTATAAATCAAGACACACAGTATTGCATACAAACCTCCCTTAATGAGGACTACATACAATATAATAAATACAAGTGTGAAGTGGGGGGGGGGACGGATACAAAAATATGGACGGACATAAACAAAAGTACTCATAAATAGACAGTATTATACGTACACAAGTATAAAATCATATAACTCGAAAGAATAAGGCCCACATACAGGGTATATAATCTATCAAAATACAAAACAAGGCGTGCGTACATAAAAGAAAATATATATGACAATACGATCTGTGTTGACATTCATTGTAGGGTGGGATTTAGATAACAAAACCTTCGTGTTTCGATTTTTAACACATCACCATATCTCCACATTTTTAGCTGCCTTCTCGTAGTAGCTAGGTGGGATTGTGCTTGGTGTTCTAGATTTGGAACCGCCTCGTCCCCTAATCGCAGCGCCTCGCTTCGCTACTACAAGGGAGTTTAACCTACGATCATATAAACATCAGTCTACTTACTGTTCTAGAACAACTTACCGCTTGTGCTTGTTTCAGGATCATACAGGCAGCTATACAGGCAGCAAAAACTACGCAATTACAATTACTCTACTGGTACACTTGAAGAGTGTCTCTCCCTCTTTCTCTGTTGAATAACTTATAAAGAGAGACATAACTAAATGACTGTTCTATTTATAGACCACTAAACTTGTAGACCTGCATAAATTGCCTCCCTCTGACTATTGGCTGAGATATAGAAACCGGTATCGTGTTAGTATTTTCCCAGTAATTCTTGTAAATGTTAGTAATCTATATTCTCGCAAAATCTGTATAGAAAGCAGGATGTAATGTTGCTGACTATCTTCATAATAACTAGAGGAATTTAATGATACATAATATAACGCAAGAGCTTAATTTACATATCGCAGGTCTTTCTTTAGGCCTTAATTTATTAACACCATGATGATTATCGTGTCCCCGCTGTATCGCCGGATAATATATAAATGATGTGACGTAGAGCTTTCCCGTACGAACGAGGGAAATTTTGCCCGGACAGCTGTAATGACCTACTTTTATATCGAATTCCAACTGCCAAATAATTTTTTAGCGTGCACGCCAATGTATACGTGGAACCTCGGTTTTACGTCCCATCCGAACGACTAGACAGTTGTCTTTGTCAGGCTCTCTTTCCTACACCACTAGTAAACCACATCAGCAAATTCTGACGAACTTACCTACCAATCCACGGTGGCTCGGACAAGTTCGTATAGAGTTGATGGATCTATAGAAAGCTATACAATACTATACGAAAAGGAATCCATTTTGTAGATGTTTCCACGCGAATATTTCGTTCCCTTGTATCTTGCTAAACACAAATGAAATTGAGTTTAACATTCTGCTCTTCTGCAACAACTGGATGAAGACCGCCGAATGCGTCGAGTGGACTTGAACCCACACCTCAGGCCCGGATCCAGGATTTTGTCGAGGAGGGTGATGGGGGTCATACATTGGAGCAAAGGGTAATAATCAGGTTTGGTGAAGTCCCCAGCGGAGACAATGCGAAAATCGTGTTTATATCATCTATTAAAGAGCAGATATGAGAATTACAACAGTAACAAAGCCAACGAAAACGAAAATCAACTATGTCACACTGGGGCTGACGGGGGGACCACGGCCCTCTGCCCCTCCCCCCCCGATCCGCGCCTGCACCTCTCTGTCACCAGTTGTCAGTGGTGTCGGACGGGAGCTGGCAAGCGTCTAGTTGTTTTGTTGGGACGTTAAAGCGACGTGTACAGGTCAAATCGTCCGTAGCGCCGCTGCCCGGACAAATTTTCACGTATCAATTCCCTATTGTTCTGTTAATGTTCTGCTGCTGTTCCACCAATAATTACTTACGAATTATCTCTGTCACAGATGACTGTCCTCAACACGTGCATTGGCATCACGTGCCGACAATCATAGGCTCAAAGGCTCGTGCATTGTTTACATAACACGTAACTGCTCCGGGCAAAATGATGCCTTGTACTCATTTTAATACCTATTTTACACTAAATAGGAAATACTTTTTTAACTACAAATACTTCAAACATCTTTACTTATTTTTCTAATACATACAAAAATGTTTTAGAATTTAATTTGTCGAAAGAAAAAAGTTAATATGGGGGACTAATTAAGTAGCGTCGATGTCATGTTTATCAGTGATTGTAGCGGCCTAGCGAATATTCACTGCTGATCAGTGTGGTTCTTCTAATGAAGATAAACTGTACACGAACGGTAGCACTGCGAAATCTCTTATAAGAAATTCCAATTGTCAAGACGATGAGTACCCCCTTCTTGCCGATACCCTCTGGCGGCGGTGGGTCGGTGAGTAAGATACTAGCTCGCTAACAGAAGACCCGGGGTTCTGTCCCAGTGTTGACCGACAAACTCACCATGACTTTTCCGTATATATGGCGTCTAGTCATTCGGATGGAACAAAAAGCGCTTCCGTCTACGTGGGCGAGCACATAAACCGTAACGATTAAATTCGATATAAGAGTAGACCCCACACACATGGTCAATTATGTGTATGGCGTAGTTTCCGTAGAATTTATTCATACAGTTCTGTGCTAGTGATGTGCTGATCCGACCTGCAACACTGACAAGAGGTAGCCAAGCCGGTACAAAATTCGTATATACTCTGTTTCTGTCAACAACGGGGTCGAACCCGGGGTATCCAGGTTAGGTAGCCATTTTCTGATTAACAAAGCGCGGGGGGTGGGGGTGATGGCCGAATGGTTAGCACGTGCGTGTTGTATCATAAAGCCTGCCATTGAATCAACTGGTGTAGTTTCAAATCCCTGGTTGTACGTGACAATGATAAGGGTCGCCTGTCCAACCTCGCCGGTTTTCTCCGGATACTCCGGGTGGTCACCCTCCCGCTAGCGGTCGGTGGTTTGAGGGGCAAAGCTGGGACAAAGTCCAAGGTTAAGGGGGCAAAGGTAGGAGTTTCAAATAGGGGTAGGGCCTCCCCAGGAAATTTGTGAAAAACAGGCTGATCACTAGTTTATCCGGTCAGAGAACAAAGTGTCAAACGAACGGTCTTGAGAACGTCAACAAGCAGTTATGTCATAAGAAAGAGTGGAGGCTTTAATAAACTGCATTTCTCTTCACTTTCAGGTCCATAACTGACGAGCATTTTTGTATCTGTTCCAAACAGCCGAAAAAGATTTCTTCAGCAACAGATAGTAGGTCGCTGCCATTATACTTCTGTGGAACATTGCAAACATTTCCAGTGTCTTTGAAATATCTCCCCCGGTTTACCAAGACGACTTCGAAAAACCAAGAAAATTTACAGTCACACGTTAGACGATTCCTGTTATACTGAACGTCACTTCCGTTTAAATTCTTTCAAATGTCCAATGTTTTGCACTGAATTTCGCCAACTGTATTATCGTATAATGGTATTTTTTTTTATATTTTGAAATTTATAAAATAAAGAAAAGATAATAAGTTATATATTTTGTAAGTTAAAAGAATGCCTTTTCATTTGGTATAACAGATTTAGTTTTTCTTTAAATGACATCTAGAAGCACGGTTAACTATTAACTACTCATAACAAAACACAACACATGGTATATATAACTACTTCTCTATTATTTAATAACAACGTTTCGTAACATATACAGGTCACGTTTTCAAGTAGATTTAAATACATTTGGCGCTTTCAATCGTCGGTAAAATTTACACACTTAACGTACACTAAACTTGAATGTCGGTAGGCTATATATTTTGGACAACGCTAGATCGAAGACGGTCTAGCACAAATGACGTAATATGTAGATTGTGGGTTAGGGTTCGACCTTGACGAAACTGCTGCTTTAGCTTTTACCAAATCCCTAGAAACCGTGCCTATCCCAAATCTACACTAGACATATGACGTCATATGCGCTAGACCGTCTCCAAGCTAGCATTCTCCATCTAGATCTAGTTATTTGTACCACAACTCAAAAATACTGTGTAATAGTGTTTCTCTCTCTTCATATATTACATGCAATTGTACAAATATTATACAAAATACCCACAAGGAGGTTAATTTATATAAACCCCATTGGCTTGTTTTCAAATTGTGCAATATTTTCAAAAATATATTCTACTTTAAATCAACCTAGAAAGGATCGTGAAAAAATCACCAAACATTTTGAAATAAAAAAGAAATGAGGTTAAACAGTGGCGGATTCAAGGGGGGCGCAAAATTTTTTTTTCGACCAGTGCCCTTTTTTACTTCTGAAAGTGCTTTTCAACTGTTTTTTTTTGCTCAATTTTGGGGATCTTTTTCAACGATTTCGGAAAGTTTAGACGAAAATATCAGCCAAATAGCTCTTGGAATGGCTACAGATGCAAGGAAATGATGGATAATTTTCATGGGGCCCCCAAACCCCCTCTCAGCGAAGTGCCCCGTCTTCGCGGTCAGTGCCCTTATTTTGCGGCCCCCCCCCCTTTTTTAAAATTCCTAGATCCGCCCCTGTTAAATATTCTACGTTTGATTCAATTGAAATAATAGAGACGGATATAGGAAAACATTGCACCCCCCCCCCCCCCATTTTAAAATTCCTAGATCCGCCCCTGTTAAATATTCTACGTTTGATCCAATTGAAATAATAGAGACGGACATAGGAAAATATTGCGCTGCGGCCTACTCTTATATTGAATTCAAGCTGCCAAGGGATATTTTACATGCATACCGATATTTGCACGGGACCCCGACTATACGTTGGGATTTTTCAGGCCTTATACTTTTCGTTGAAATATTTTCATGCGCATCCTTTATCCCATCGATTAAATATTCAGAGTCGGGTCCAGTAGGTGGCGCGAGGGGCGCCCCCCCCCCCCCATAATTTTCGACAGTGCCCTTTTTTACTGCTGAAAGTGCCTTTTTTACTGCTGAAAGTGCATTTTTTAACTTCTGAAAGTGCCTTTTTTCAGACCCGAATATGTCCGTTCCGAACGTTTACTTAGACGAAAATATCAGCCAAATAGCTTTTAAAATGTCTACAGATTGAAGGAAATGACGGATAATTGTCTTGGGGATCCATCCCACGCCCCTCTCAGCGGCGTGCTCCGTCTCCACAGTAAGTGCCCTCATTTTGCGGCGCCCCTGCCCCCGTTTTCAAAATTCATAGAGCTGCCCCTGATACTTTTGATTTCTTATTTTATTTTAGCATAAATGAAGCCGTGAAAATATAGATAATGTCCGTTTATACAATTTCAAATAGCGACCAGCGGCTGTATGTATCGTTTATTTGTATAACTAGAGAAACTTAACAACAAGCAGTGATGTCATAAGAAAGAGTTGGGGCATGAATAAACCATCTGTATCAGCGCTTGATCCCGCGTTGTCACCCGTACTGGCATTATTGTCGGTATCTCTCTTCTCTTCCACCTCCAGGTCACCTGTACTCGTATTATTGTCGGTATTTCTCTTCTCTTCCACCTCCAGGTCACCTGTACTCGTATTATTGTCGGTATTTCTCTTCTCTTCCACCTCCAGGTCACCTGTACTCGTATTATTGTCGGCATTTCTCTTCTCTTCCACCTCTAGGTCACCTGTACTCGTATTATTGTCGGTATCTCTCTTCTCTTCCACCTCCAGGTCACCTGTACTCGTATTATTGTCGGTATTTCTCTTCTCTTCCACCTCTAGGTCACCTGTACTCGCATTATTATCGGTATTCATCTTCTCTTCCACCTCCAGGTCAGTAACTGACGGACATATTTGTTTCTGCCCCGAACATTTCATATTGACTTCCATAGCAGCATTTATCAGATCTTCGCCCTTATATTTCTGTGGAGCATTGCAAACATTTCCAGTGTCGCTGGAAAATCTCACATAGTCTACCGAGATGGCTTTGATAAACCAATAAAATGTACAGTCACACGTTACACGATTATTGTAATACCGAACGTTACTTCCAGTCAACTTCTTTAAAATGTCCAGAGTATTGCACTGAATCTCGCCAATGGTATTATCGTAAAACGTTATCCTATTTATATTTTGAAATTTATAAAATGTGTTATTTTGAATTATGTTTAGGACGGAGGAGTACATCGTAAACACATTTAAACGATTGAAATAAGCGAAAGCTTGAGTTTTTATAATATCGACTTTCAAACGATAAATTGAAAATCTTCCTAAATCACTGATGTGATTGAAGGCGTATGGTTCGATGGTTGTGATATTCGTGCTGTAAATCGAAAGCATTGACAGGTTTCGAATGCCTGTAAAGGCATTTGTCTCTATGGTGCCGATTGTGGAGGAATAGAGGTTGATTCCCTTAATGTTTTCTATATTCTTAAAGGCGCCGTATTTTATTTTCCCAATCTTCATGTTGTATAAGTTTATCATATTACGATTGTTCAGGTCTGCGAACGTGTTCTCTGGAATTTCATTTGTTTCCACGCCATAAATAGAGATATCTATTGTTTGTTGTTCAAATTGGGATATCCTTGGTAACTTTCCGTAACAATTCGCTGTGGTACCTCGACAAGTACAACCTGATGGACATGCTTGACACCCAACATTGGCCAACAATAACACCCCTATGATGTGACACAGTATCATCTGAAATTAAAAACACGAATTATAATTCAATAATGGTCAATTCCAATCAATCATGGTCAATTCCAATCTATCATCATGGGCAATTCCAATTAATATTAGTCATTTCCAATCAATATTGGCCAATTCCAATGAATATTAGTCATTTCTAATCAATATCCATGCTGTTATCTTGCCGCGAAACTATAAAATTCTAATATCAAATATTTAAGACACAGTCGACACTTTATAATTCGTACACATGTCGTTTACCGAAGTAATTATTAGACAAAATAATAATAAATGTACAGAGTGTACTGAGAGAGAGAGAGAGAGAGAGAGAGAGAGGGAGAGAGAGAGACCGCTCGAAACCATATCAGGTGACTCAATGGTGTAAAAGACTATCGTGGAATTTGGATTGGTCACGTATTTCATCGAACATAATTTATAAGTAATTCTTTTAAAATTGAATACAGATCAGTTTATAAACAGTCTATTTGTCGTTTTTAAACAGCAAAGGAATATAGTCATAGGTTCGTAAACAACAATTTATTGTTCGTATATATACATACTTTTTTACGGGGCCTTTGTCCTCGCCTTCAGCCTTATAAAATATCCAATTCAATTGACGAACTGGATGAAACACGCACATGTCAAGTTATTCTGTGTGGTAAACAAGCTATTGATAAGATAATAGCGTCTTGGTAAAATGAATGTATTGTACTCAATACAGAATGACTTACGGGGGGGGGGGGATATCGATCGGCGAACAGCTATAAGGATAAGGCTAAGGATAAGATTTTATTGCATCGAAACATCCATTGAGGACAGCATACAATATAAACATGTACATAAGATAAAACAATATAACAATTATAAATCAAGACACACAGTATTGCATACAAACCTCCCTTAATGAGGACTACATACAATATAATAAATACAAGTGTGAAGTGGGGGGGGGGGGAGGACGGATACAAAAATATGGACGGACATAAACAAAAGTACTCATAAATAGACAGTATTATACGTACAGAGTATAAAATCACATAACTCGAAAGTATAAGGCCCACATACAGGGTATATAATCTATCAAAATACAAAACAAGGCGTGCGCACATAAAAGAAAATATATATGACAATACGATCTGTGTTGACATTCATTGTGGGGTGGGATTTAGATAACAAAACCTTCGTGTTTCGATTTTTAACACATCACCATATCTCCACGTTTTTAGCTGCGTTCTCGTAGTAGCTAGGTGGGATTGTGCTTGGTGTTCTAGATTTGGAACCGCCCCGCCCCCTAATCGCAGTGCCTCGCTTCGCTACTACAAGGGAGTTTAACCTACGATCTTATAAACATCAGCCTACTTACTGTTCTAGAACAACTTACCGCTTGTGCTTGTTTCAGGATCATACAGGCAGCTATACAGGCAGCTATAACTACGCAATTACAATTACTCTACTGGTACACTTGAAGAGTGTCTCTCCCTCTTTCTCTGTTGAATAACTTATAAAGAGAGACATAACTAAATGACTGTTCTATTTATAGACCATTAACCTTCTAGACCTGCATAAATTGCCTCCCTCTGACTATTGGCTGAGATATAGAAACCGGTATCGTGTCAGTATTTTCCCAGTAATTCTTGTAAATATTAGTAATCTATATTCTCGCAAAATCTGTATAGAAAGCAGGATGTAATGTTGCTGACTAACTTCATAATAACTAGAGGAATTTAATGATACATTACACAAGAGCTTAATTTACATATCGCAGGTCTTTCTTTAGGCCTTAATGTTATCTACATTATTAATTGTAACACGGGCCGGAGATCTTCCTTTGCTCTACTAAACTCACTGGGGCCTAATTGTGCACTAACTAGATATTTTCAATGTTATTGCACACTTTTGCTGGCTTACGCTAATTTTATTAGAAATCATATAGAGAAGTGGGGTGGGTTTTCTGTGCAATAACAACAAGCATGACGTAGAGCTTTCCCGTATGAACGAGGGAAATTTTGCCCGGGCAGCTGTAATGACCTACTTTTATATCGAATTCCAATTGCCAAATAATTTTTTAGCGTGCACGCCAATGTATACGTAGAACCTCGGTTTTTTACGTCCCATCCGAACGACTAGACAGTTGTCTTTGTCAGGCTCTCTTTCCTACACCACTGGTAAACCACGTCAGCAAATTCCGATGAACTTATCTACCAAGCCACGGTGGCTCGAACAGGTTCGTATAGAGTTGGTGGATCTATAGAATGCTATACAATACTATAGGAAAAGGAATCCATTCTGTAGATCTTTCCACCGACTTCTATAGAAAGCTATCGTGGTAATCGTTAGGATATTTGGCTAATTGTTTCTTCACGACAGGCGTGAGTTAGGGAATCGGACACCGGAGGCGGTACGCTCTGACACGTATTATAGTCATCGGGGTTCGGGGGTTCTCTCAAAGAAAATTTGGAAATTTACATCGCCGAAGTACTTTCCTGTTGATTTAGATACATACCCGAAGCGAACATTTCGTTCCCCTGTATCTTGCTAAACACAAATGAAATTGAGTTTAACATTCTGCTCTTCTGCAACAACTGGATGAAGACCGCCGAATGTGTCGAGTGGGCTTGAACCGGATCCATGATTTTGTCGAGGAGGTGGCGGGTCATACAATGGAGCAAAGGGTAATAATCAGGTTTGGTGTAGTCCCCAGCGGAGGCTATGCGAAACCCGTGTTTATATCGTCTATAAAAGAGCAGATATGTGAACTACAACAGTAACAACAGTAATACATACAAAATGTTTGAGAATTTAATTTGTCGAAACAAAAACGTTAATATTGGGGACTAATTAAGTAGCGTCGATGTCATCCTTATCAGTGATTATAGCGGCCTAGCGAATATTCTCTGCTGATCAGTGTGGTTCTGCTAATGAAGATGGACATACCATACAGTGTGCTTTGAAGACAATTTTACACGAACGGTGGCACTGCCTAATCTCTTATAAGAAATTCCAATTGTCAAGGGTTCTTTGAGTTGCACACCAATGCGTACATGGGGCCCACGACCTACTGCTTTATTTAATTCCATCTGCCAGGGGATATTTCACGCGCAAGTGTATACGGTACCTCGGTTTTTCGTTCCGTCCGAAAGACGATGAGTAGTCCCTTCTTGGTGATACCCTCTGGCGGCGGTGTGCAATCCGTATAGCCATAACGTCTTATCACTTCTTCCAATGATTTTTCACCGAAATAACTCTAGATTTGACGTCGGCTTATAGGCACTATTTTAAGCTTCGGTCGTGTCTATTTCAGATAAACACAATCCCTCTGTTAATGTTTTAGGGGATTGACTAATAGTTAATTTATTTCAGTTCTAAACAAAAATTTAAAACTGTAACGCAATTTAAAAAAAAAAAAAAAAAAAATAGCCAAATTCTGGCTGGGATTACTGAGCAAAATGGCCATTCATTGTATACGTGCGAAAAAAAGGCCAGCTACCATTTAATTTACATACGTTAGTTACCTGCTGCTCCTATACCCCAAAACTTTCAGGATCGTAAAAGGCACTTCTCAAGTAAACAAAAGTGTTTGTGTTTTGATTTGTACATTGTTTAACATAAACCTTGTAAGATATATATAGATTTCACATTGTAACAAATACATAGATTTTACTATGTAAATTTTGTGTGTTCAAGTATATACGCCCCCCTCCCTAGGAAAACAATTGGGGGGGGGGGAGGACTCCCCCGAATCCCCCATGTGTGACGCCCATGACCCATCCACTGGACTTGTTGATCTTGCCTCAGTGGTTTCATATCAAATTGTGTCCCCGTATCGGGTGTTTTCATTCAGTTTATTATAAGAGATTTTCAAACAGAAATTAGGGCTAGAGGATGGTGCCTTCGTTACTGTGCTTCTAGTATTTTGATTCTCTGAAATAAAAGATGTTGCCACCAAAATTGGTTTTAATTCTTTTAGTAGTGGGAGAAAACCGACGAAGTTCGACAGGTATCTTCTATTGCCATGGACCAAAAGTCTTACACCCCCCCCCCCCAAAAAAAAAACTCCAACAAATGTCGTCCCGACATGTCCTCTGACGCCACATTTCACACTAACAATCTTGCTTCATTATCACAGAGAGAGAAATGGTATTTAACGTCCATTCAACAGAAACTAAGTCATTTCGGGACTAACATATGGATTAATTTTATTTCAATAATTCACTTGCGCGTAGGGGTCTTTAGCAGTGGGAGGAAACCGGCCCGGAAGTCCAGGAGAAAACCCACGAGGTCGGACAGGCGACTACGCGAAGCGACCTTTGATTATTCTCACACATAAATTTAAAAAATATATATTCAGTTACTGTTATTGAGAAGTGTCTGATCATGGGGATGTTAGTTTTTCTTCACATGGCTCTGAAGTGACCCCTGTTGTAGGAAGCCGACCCCCCCCCCCCAATCGTTTATCCTAAGAGAGCTACAACTTCGCGAGCATGGTCTAATTCATTAATAGTCCACGCGACCCGGGCCCTGTTTTGGTGGGGTTGCGGATGTGACCGGCTAAGAACACTCCTACGAAATCACTATTTTTGGCGAAATATTTCGGGGGGGGGGGGCTAATTCGAATGGGGGGTTGGCTAAGCCCCCCTCTTCCGTGGCTACGGGCCCGACGCGACCCTAACCAAGAAATTCTCCATGGAAGAAATAGGATGCGACTACCTATGGTGATGGAAAGCACACATACAATGCAACATGATTTTCTTCCCGTAAGACATACTTTAGCCTGTTTCAAAAATGTAAAGCACAAGAATTTAAAACAACTGACAACGACAAGAGGAAAATCGTGCAAATGCGTACGACGTTAAACCCTATTTCATTTCATTACTGAGTAAATGTCTTAGTCGGAAATCGCTCGGAAAGCGTTCTTGACAATCTAGACCCTCGCCTAAAGTTCTAGAATGCTAGCCCCCACCCAACCCAATCGAAAATTGCGTCCGCCATCCCTGTTTTTATGTACCCCCAGTCAGGGCTCACACTGACTGTCAATTTCTTTCCGACAAAATGGATGATAATTTTTATATAAAAAATGCTCATAATTCTTTTTCGCGAACCTGAATATTCTATCTGCAAATATATGTGATAAAAAAAATACAATATCTAACAATTACATGTCTCACTTTGCTTATTATAAAACAATTACCGATATATACTTTTAAAATCTATATTTACATAATACATTAGAACAGTTTGGATTTAATAAGATCAAGTTTTATTTTAAGTGATTTTAAACTGTTTGAACATCGTCGTACTAGATTATTCAGGACGTCCAAGGATTGCCAGTATCATAATAGTTGACGACGAGTGACATCAGGCCCGTAGCGAAACCAACGACCAACGTGACCCTCTTGCCCCCACGCACTAACTACGAGTCTGGGTATCCTACCTAATATTTCAGTACAGGAGCGGATTGGGGCCGGGGGCGGTCCCATTTAATGACTGCGGAGCCCGGACCGGGGGGTGGGTGAAAATTGAACCCCAAATATGCGATTTGGTGGCATATCAGCAAACTACAAAGGGTACATACAGGAAACTACAATATCTATGATAGTTACTTGAGGAGTTAGTAAAATATCCGCGGTCTGAGTTTAATATCCTTTCTAAATCAGACCTAACGGCTTAAACGTGGTAAGAGTCACGTACTTCTTGATAGATCTACATAACGTCCCCTTTAATGACTGCGGAGCCCGGACCGTTTGTGCACAGAGTAGTCTTTAGAACGGGTGATTGGACCGGCGACCTTACTTCTTGTTAAGTACAAGCTGAAAATCAAAATCAGTGACGCGCCTTATGATCTAAAGCGCACTTGTTTGGTTATTCGTACCCATCGTTGCTTTGAAAGCACCATATGATTTAAAGGTAATCGCGCTATCCATTCCTGGAAATTCTTGATAACCAAATTCTTCTCTGTTACAATATAAATAAAATGGCTAACATATATTTAGCATAACGTTCAATATTTACAAAGCATATAAAAATACATATATAAAAATATAGGTATAAATAGAAGATACAGTATATAATAGATATATGATAATACGTTCGAATCTGTCTAGAAAAAAAAACAAAAAAAAAAACCATGAACGGCTGAGATATAGTACGTACCTTTCGTTCGTTTTATTGACCAAGGGCCTAACTCAACATTTTGTCCTTGTTCATGCTTTGGGAATGTAAGGGGACATAATGACGCACTTTGAATTATGGGTTTAGGCTATAATTATAATCAGAATGCTCCAGTGGTGTCAACTATTGACTGAGATATGCTATAAATTATCGGGCACCACGCCCCCGTCTCCCAGAGCACATCGGGCCATTCTTACTCGATGCTCGGCTACTGGATACGTCCCCTCGTTGATGTCAGGAAGTATCCTAGCTGCACACAATAAACTATTTCCTTTATACAGGGGCGGATCCAGGAATTTTTGCAGGAGGGGGTTTGCCAGGTTTCTGTAACGGAAATCTGCCATCATTGTCTCTAAATTACATAGGCATACATACAAATTGAGCTTTTTTAACAGAGAAATCATTTTTATACTGATGTAGGATCACTTTGTGATGTAATTTCATTGATGCAAGTTATTATTCTTTTATGTAGCTGAGCAAGGGGCGGGGGGAGGGGGCAAACCCCCCTCTAGATCCGCCCCTGTTTTAACAAGGATGTTCTTGAACTCACCACAATAGTTATTCAATTACGGAAGTTTGCGCTTTTGTATCTGGTCGTCATTAATTGAGGGTTCGGGTGTAATTCTTTTCAAACTACGATATTGTGAAAATTGATTTGAAATCGTGGTTTTAATCGTGGTTTTAATCGTGGAATAATCGTGGTTTTAATCGTGGAATAATCGTGGTGATTCTATGTTGACAGCACTGAAACATATCCGAACGTAGCTGGACGTGACAGATCGCGGACAATGGAGGCAATCCTCCCGTAATCTGGAAAAACCTACTAACACTGTTGAATGTAGATTTGAGAAAACAAAGGAAAAATGTTTTGTTTCCGGATTAAGCTACTGAATATAAAACCAATTTTATTTTGTCTTTTTAGATGAAGATAATTAGAAGCCTTTTCATTTTCAGTAAAGGAGAAAAAAAGCCCTCGTATTATACATGTATGAATATGTACTAAGGGTTTTTTCCGATTACGTAACGTATCGCACGAGAGTGGGAACTTAGCATCAATGAAATATGGTTCAATTCTGTTCAGTATTTACAAAAATTATATTCTGAATTCGGGCGCGGATCCAGAGGGGGGGGGGGGGACTTCCCCCTGCTCAGGCCTGAAAATTTTTTATGCGATTTTATTTGCGATTTTTAGACCTGTAATTTTGGAATTTACCTTCCGGAAATACGTCAGAATGCACCAAATTGAATCTAATTTACCAAATTTTTCTGCGGGAGGGCCCCCAAACCCCCCGGTAATGGTGGCGGTGGAAATGATCAAACCTGCCCCCCCCCCCCCCTGCAAAAATAAAAATCCTGGATCCGCGCCTGGAATTATATTGTTTATAATATGCATAACTAGAGAAACTTATTAACAAGCAGTGATGTCATAAGAAAGAGTGGAGGCTTGAATAAACTGTCAGCGCTTGATCCTGCATTTCTCTTCACTTTCAGGTCCATTACTGACGGGCATTTTTGTGTCTGTCCTAAACAGTCGATAAAGATTTCTCGAGCAATAGATAGTAGGTCTTTGCCATTATACTTCTGTGGAGCATTGCAAACATTTCCAGTGTCGTTGAGATATCTCCCACTGTTTACCGAGACGACTTCGAAAAACCAATAAAATTTACAGTCACACGTTAGACGATTCCTGTTATACTGAACATCACTTCCGTTTAAATTCTTTAAAATGTCCAACGTTTTGCACTGAATTTCGCCAATGGTATTATCGTAAAACGTTATCCTATTTATATTTTGAAATTTATAAAATGTGTTATTTTGAATTATGTTTAGGACGGAGGAGTACATCGTAAACAAATTTAAACGATTGAAATAAGCGAAAGCTTGAGTTTTTATAATATCGACTTTCAAAAGATAAATTGCAAATCTTCCTAAATCACTGATGTGATTGAAGGCGTATGGTTCGATGGTTGTGATATTCGTGCTGTAAATCGAAAGTATCGACAGGTTTCGAATGCCAGTAAAGGCATTTGTCTCTATGGTGCCGATTGTGGAGGAATAGAGGTTGATTCCCTTAATGTTTTCTATATTCTTAAAGGCGCCGTATTTTATTTTCCCAATCTTCATGTTGTATAAGTTTATCATATTACGATTGTTCAGGTCTCCGAACGTGTTCTCTGGAATTTCATTTGTTTCCACGTCATGAATAGAAATATCTATTGTTTGTTGTTGAAATTGGGACATCCTTGGTAACTTTCCGTAACAATCCGCTGCGGTACCTCGACAAGTACAACCAGATGGACATGCTTGACACCCAACATTGGCTAACAATAACACCCCTATGATGTGACACAGTATCATCTGAAATTAAAAACACGAATTATAATTCAATAATGGTCAATTCCAATCAATCATGGTCAATTCCAATCTATCATCATGGCCAATTCCAATAAATATTAGTCATTTCCAATCAATATTGGCCAATTCCAATGAAAATTAGTCATTTCTAATCAATATCCATGCTGTTATCTTGCCGCGAAACTATAAAATTCTAATATCCAATATTTAAGACACAGTCGACATTTTATAATTCGTACACATGTCGTTTACCGAAGTAATTATTAGACAAAATAATAATAAATAAAAACGTACAGAGTGAACTGAGAGAGAGAGAGAGAGAGAGAGAGAGAGAGAGAGACCGCTCGAAACCATATCAGGTGACTCAATGGTGTAAAAGACTATCGTGGAATTTGGATTGGTCACGTATTTCATCGAACATAATTTATAAGTAATTCTTTTAAAATTGAATACAGATCAGTTTATAAACAGTCTATTTGTCGTTTTTAAACAGCAAAGGAATATAGCCATAGGTTCGTAAACAACAATTTATTGTTCGTATATATACATACTTTTTTACGGGGCCTTTGTCCTCGCCTTCAGCCTTATAAAATAACCAATTTAATTGACGAACTGGATGAAACACGCACATGTCAAGTTATTCTGTGTGGTAAACAAGCTATTAATACGATAATAGCGTCTTGGTAAAATTTATTGTACTCAATACAGAATGATTTACGGGGGGGGGGGGGGAATATCGATCGGCGAACAGCTATAAGGATAAGGATAAGGATAAGATTTTATTGCATCGAAACATCCATTGAGGACAGCATACAATATAAACATGTACATAAGATAAAACAATATTAGGGTGCCCCACCCTAAATGAATATCTCCAAATATCTCGACAATTACACCACAATACTAATATATTTAGAAAGCCTTAAATCTGTTTCACACATTTATAGTCACTAAAATAACCACCATGCTGTACTTCATAAGCTATGATCATTAAACCATACATCAATAATACTGAAAAATGGTTTGGAGTGGCGTCCATAACATCCAGACACTTTTGAGTAAAAGATAGGTTACGTGCCCTTGTTTTGAAATTAGTCTCGCTTAACTAGTCTACCGATCATTCTACGTCTAATTGACGGGTCGGGATAATCAAGACTACTTTTTTTACGAAACATGGAACAAGAAATTGAATTTAGAAGCACCCACATCAGGCATCTCAACAATATTTTTAAGAACTTTGTAAAAGTAGAATGAAACTACTGCTTTGATCATATTCTGGCATTACGGATGTTGAGTCAGAGATATTATTTGTACTTAACCAAAATATGCAGCTTCTAATGGTACAGCTAATTATAAGGCAATTTAAAAAATAAAACGAGCGTAATTTGTAAAGATGCCGTATTAACCAAAAAGTTAAATATTATTGCTATTCAGAATCGTCAACAATAGATTTTTTACGGCTGTAGTAGTGTTTGGTGTTTTGAACATTTCCGCATGCTGTTGCTATTTATAGCCTCAACGAGTGTGCGAGACTGTTAGAAATCAGAAGTAAGTCATTGAACTAAAACGTGCAGGATCAACGTGTCAAGAACAACTTTTCAGTTGGCACGTGGGGCACCCTAACAATATAACAATTACAACTCAATACACACAGTATTGCATACAAACCTCCCTTAATGAGGACTACATACAATATAATAAATACAAGTGTGAAGTGGGGGGGGGGAGGACGGATACAAAAATATGGACGGACATAAACAAAAGTACTCATAAATAGACAGTATTATACGTACAGAGTATAAAATCACATAACTCGAAAGTATAAGGCCCACATACAGGGTATATAATCTATCAAAATACAAAACAAGGCGTGCTTACATAAAAGAAAATATATATGACAATACGATCTGTGTTGACATTCATTGTGGGGTGGGATTTAGATAACAAAACACATCACCATATCTCCACGTTTTTAGCTGCGTTCTCGTAGTAACTAGGTGGGATTGTGCTTGGTGTTCTAGATTCGGAACCGCCCCGCCCGCTAATCGCAGTGCCTCGCTTCGCTACTACAAGGGAGTTTAACCTACGATCATATAAACATCAGCCTACTTACTGTTCTAGAACAACTTACCGCTTGTGCTTGTTTCAGGATCATACAGGCAGCTATACAGGCAGCTATAACTACGCAATTACAATTACTCTACTGGTACACTTGAAGAGTGTCTCCCCTCTCTCCCCTCTCTCTGTGTTGAATAACTTATAAAGAGAGACATAATTAAATGACTGTTCTATTTATAGACCACTAAACTTGTAGACCTGCATAAATTGCCTCCCTCTGACTATTGGCTGAGATATAGAAACCGGTATCGTGTTAGTATTTTCCCAGTAATTCTTGTAAATGTTAGTAATCTATATTCTTGCAAAATCTGTATAGAAAGCAGGATGTAATGTTGCTGACTATCTTCATAATAACTAGAGGAATTTAATGATACATTACACAAGAGCTTAATTTACATATCGCAGGTCTTTCTTTAGGCCTTAATGTTATCTACATTATTAATTGTAACACGGACCGGAGATCTTCCTTTGCTCTACTAAACTCACTGGGCCTAATTGTGCACTAACTAGATATTTTCAATGTTATTGCACACTTTTGCTGGTTTACGCTAATTTTATTAGAAATCATATAGAGAAGTGGGGTGGGTTTTCTGTGCAATAACAACAAGCATGTACAGGCCATTTATAGCACGCTTCGATATTTAAACGTGTTAACTCATGAAAACCGTGCTATAAATATAACTTAGACATTTATTAACACCATGATGATTATCGTGTCCCCGCTGTATCGCCGGATAATATATAAATGATGTGACGTAGAGCTTTCCCGAGGGAAATTTTGCCCGGGCAGCTGTAATGACCTACTTTTATATCGAATTCCAATTGCCAAATAATTTTTTAGCGTGCACGCCAATGTATACGTAGAACCTCGGTTTTACGTCCCATCCGAACGACTAGACAGTTGTCTTTGTCAGGCTCTCTTTCCTACACCACTAGTAAACCACGTCAGCAAATTCCGACGAACTTATCTACCAAGCCACGGTGGCTCGAACAGGTTCGTATAGAGTTGTTGGATCTATAGAATGCTATACATGTACAATACTATAGGAAAAGGAATCCATTCTGTAGATCTTTCCACCGACTTCTATAGAAAGCTACCGTGATAATCGTTAGGATTTTTGGCTTATTGTTTCTTCACGACAGGGGTGAATTAAGGGATCGGACACCGGAGGCGGTACGCTCCGATACGCATTATAGTCATCGCGGGGTTCGGGGGTTCTCTCAAAGAAAATTTGGAAATTTACATCGCCGGAGTACTTTCCTGTTGATTTAGATACATACCCAAAGCGAATATTTCGTTCTCCTGTATCTTGCTAAACACAAATGAAACCACACCTCAGACCCGGATCCAGGATTTTGTCGAGGGGGTGGTGGGGGGTCATACATTGGAGCAAAGGGTAATAATCAGGTTTGGTGAAGTCCCCAGCGGAGACAATGCGAACATCATGTTTATATCATCTATTAAAGAGCAGATATGTGAATTACAACAGTAACAAAGCCAACGAAAATGAAAATCAACTATGTCACACTGGGGTTGACGGGGGGACCACGGCCCTCTGCCCCCCCCTCCCCCAACCCCGGATCCGCGCCTGCACCTCTCTGTCTCCAGTTGTCAGTGGTGTCAGACGGGGGCCTGCAAGCGTCTAGTTGTTTTGTTGGGACGTTAAAGCGAGGTGTACAGGTCAAATCGTCCGTAGCGCCGCTGCCCGGACAAATTTTCACGTATCAATTCCCTATTGTTCTGTTAATGTTCTGCTGCAATCTGTTCCACGGATAATTACTTACGAATTATCTCTGGCACAAATGACTGTCCTCAACACGTGCATTGGCATCACGTGTCGACAATCATAGGCTCAAAGGCTCGTGCATTGTTTACATAACACGTAACTGCTCCGGGCAAAATGATGCCTTGTACTCATTTTAATACCTATTTTACACTAAATAGGAAATACTTCAAAATCTTTACATATTTTTTCTAATACATACAAAAATGTTTTAGATTTTAATTTGACGAAAGAAAAATGTTAATATGGGGGACTAATTAAGTCGCGTCGATGTCATGTTTATCAGTGATTATAGCGGCCTAGCGAATATTCACTGCTGATCAGCGTGGTTCTGCTAATGGGAGATAGAGAGAGAAAAATGGGGTTTATCGTCCACTCGACAAAAACTAGGTCATTTCGGGACTAACATATGGTTTAATTTTATTTCAATAATTCGCTTGCGCAAAGGGGTCTTTAGCAGTGGGAGGAAGCCGGAGTGCCCGGAGGAAACCCACGAGGTTGAGAAGGCGCCCTTATATCCATGCCACATACGCTCACACCAGGGATCGAAATCACAGCTGCATGCCAATGGTGACCGGCCCGCTAGAGGTCGAAGCGCGGCACTCCAGACCACTAGGCCATCCCAACTTTTCCGTACATATGGCGTCTAGTCATTCGGATGGAACAAAAAGTGCTTCCGTCTACGTGGGCGAGCACATAAACCGTAACGATAAAATTCGATATAAGAGTAGACCCCACACACATGGTCAATTATGTGTATGGCGTAGTTTCCGTAGACTTTATTCATACAGTTCTGTGCTAGTGATGTGCTGATCCGACCTGCAACACTGACAAGGGGTAGCCAAGCCGGTACAAAATTCGTATATCCTCTGTTTCTGTCAACAACGGGGTCGAACACGGGGTATCCAGGTTAGGTAGCCATTTTCTGACTAACAAAGCGCGGGGGGGGGGGGGGTGATGACCGAATGGTTAGCACGTGCGTGTTGTATCATAAAGCCTGTCATTGAATCAACTGGTGTAGTTTCTAATCCCTGGTGGTACGTGACAATGATAAGGGTCGCCTGTCCAACCTCGCGGGTTTTCTCCGGATACTCCGGGTGGTCACCCTCCCGCCAGCGGCCGGTGGTTGGAGGGGCAAAGCTGGGACAAAGTCCAAGATTAAGGGGGCAAAGGTAGGAGCTTCAAATAGGGGTAGGGCCTCCCCAGGAAATTTGTGAAAAACACACTGATCACTAGTCAGAGAACAAAGTGTCAAACGAACGGTCTTGAGAACGTCAACAAGCAGTGATGTCATAAGAAAGGGTGGAGGCTTTAATAAACTGCATTTCTCTTCACCTTCAGGTCCATAACTGACGGGCATTTTTGTGTCTGTCCAAAAAGCCGAAAAAGATTTCTTCAGCAACAGATAGTAGGTCGCTGCCATTATACTTCTGTGGAACATTGCAAACATTTCCAATGTCGTTGACATATCTCCCACTGTTTACCGAGACGACTTAGAAAAACCAAGAAAATTTACAGTCACACGTTAGACGATTCCTGTTATACTGAACGTCACTTCCGTTTAAATTCTTTAAAATGTCCAACGTTTTGCACTGAATTTCGCCAACTGTATTATCGTATAATGGTATCTTTTTTTATATTTTGAAATTTATAAAATATAGAAAAGATAATAAGTTATATATTTTGTAAGTTAAAAGAATGCCTTGTCATTTGGTATAACAGATTTAGTTTTTCTTTAAATGACATCTAGAAGCACGGTTAACTATTAACTACTCATAACGAAACACAACACATGGTATATATAACTACTTCTCTGTTATTTAATAACAACGTTTCGTAACATATACAGATCACGTTTTCTAGTAGATTTATATACATTTGGCGTTTTCAATCGTCGGTAAAATTTGCACACTTAACGTACACTAAAACTTGAATGTCGTTAGGCTATATATTTTGGACAACGCTAGATCGAAGACGGTCTAGCACAAATGACGTAATATGTAGATTGTGGGTTAGGGTTCGACCTTGACGAAACTGCTGCTTTAGCTTTTACCCCATCCCTAGAAACCATGCCTATCCCAAATCTACACTAGACATATGACGTCATATGCGCTAGACCGTCTCCGATTTAGCATTCTCCATCTAGATCTAGTTATTTGTACCACAACTCCAAAATACTGTGTAATGGTGTTTCTCTCTCTTCATATATTACCTGCAATTGTACAAATATTATACAAAATACCCACAAGGAGGCAAATTTATATAAACCCCATTGGCTTGTTTTCAAATTATACAATATTTTCAAAAATATATTCTACTTTAAATCAACCTAAAAAGGATCGTGAAAAAATCACCAAACATTTTAAAATAAAAAAGAAATGAGGTTAAACAGTGGCGGATTCAAGGGGGGCACCCTTTGCGCCACCCCCCCCCCCCCCCAAAAAAAAAAAAAAAAAAAAAAATTTTTTCGACCAGTGCCCTTTCTTACTTCTGAAAGTGCCTTTCAACTGGCTTTTATGCTCGATTTTGGGGCTCTTTTTCAACGATTTCCGAAAGTTTAGACGAAAATATCAGCCAAATAGCTCTTAGAATGGCTACAGATGCAAGGAAATGATGGATAATTTTCTTGGGGCCCCCAAACCCCCTCTCAGCGATGTGCCCCGTCTCCGCGGTCAGTGCCCTTACTTTGCGGCGCCCCCCCCCCTTTTTTAAAATTCCTAGATCCGCCCCTGTTTAATATTCTACGTTTGTTCCAATTGAAATAATAGAGACGGACATAGGGAAATATTGCGCTGCGGCCTACTCTTCTATTGAATTCAAGCTGCCAAGGGATATTTTACATGCATACCGATATGTATACACGGGACCCCGACTATACGTTGTGATTTTTCAGGCCCTATACCTTTCGTTGAAATATTTTCATGCGCATCCTTTATCCGATCGATTAAATACTCAGAGGCGGATCCAGTGGGTGGCGCGAGCCCCCCCCCTTAATTTTCGACAGTGCCCTTTTTTACTGCTGAAAGTGCCTTATTTACTGCTGAAAGTGCCTTTTTTACTGCTGAAAGTGCATTTTTTAACTTCTGAAAGAGCCTTTTTTCAGACCCGAATATGTCCGTTCCGAACGTTTACTTAGACGAAAATATCAGCCAAATAGCTGTTAGAATGTCTACAGATGCAAGGAAATGACGGATAATTGTCTTGGGGATCCCACCACGCCCCTCTCAGCGGCGTGCTCCACAGCAAGTGCCCTCATTTTGCGGCGCCCCTGCCCCCGTTTTCAAAATTCATAGAGCCGCCCCTGATACTTTTGATTTCTTATTTTATTTTAGCATAAATGAAGCCGTGAAAATATAGATAATGTCCGTTTATACAATTTCAAATAGCGACCAGCGGCTGTATGTATCGTTTATTTGTATAACTAGAGAAACTTAACAACAAGCAGTGATGTCATAAGAAAGAGTTGGGGCATGAATAAACCATCTGTATCAGCGCTTGATCCCGCGTTGTCACCCGTACTCGTATTATTGTCGGTATCTCTCTTCTCTTCCACCTCCAGGTCACCTGTACTCGTATTATTGTCGGTATCTCTCTTCTCTTCCACCTCCAGGTCACCTGTACTCGCATTATTGTCGGTATTTCTCTTCTCTTCCACCTCCAGGTCAGTAACTGACGGACATATTTGTTTCTGCCCCGAACATTTGATATTGACTTCCATAGCAGCATTTCGCAGATCTTCGCCCTTATATTTCTGTGGAGCATTGCAAACATTTCCAGTGTCGCTGGAAAATCTCACAGAGTCTACCGTGATGACTTCTATAAACCAATAAAATGTACAGTCACACGTTACACGATTATTGTAATACCGAACGTTACTTCCAGTCAACCTCTTTAAAATGTCCAGAGTATTGCACTGAATCTCGCCAATGGTATTATCGTAAAACGTTATCCTTTTTATATTTTGAAATTTATAAAATGTGTTATTTTGAATTATGTTTAGGACGGAGGAGTACATCGTAAACACATTTAAACGATTGAAATAAGCGAAAGCTTGAGTTTTTATAATATCGACTTTCAAACGATAAATTGAAAATCTTCCTAAATCACTGATGTGATTGAAGGCGTATGGTTCGATGGTTGTGATATTCGTGCTGTAAATCGAAAGCATTGACAGGTTTCGAATGCCTGTAAAGGCATTTGTCTCTATGGTGCCGATTGTGGAGGAATAGAGGTTGATTCCCTTAATGTTTTCTATATTCTTAAAGGCGCCGTATTTTATTTTCCCAATCTTCATGTTGTATAAGTTTATCATATTACGATTGTTCAGGTCTGCGAACGTGTTCTCTGGAATTTCATTTGTTTCCACGCCATAAATAGAGATATCTATTGTTTGTTGTTCAAATTGGGATATCCTTGGTAACTTTCCGTAACAATTCGCTGTGGTACCTCGACAAGTACAACCTGATGGACATGCTTGACACCCAACATTGGCCAACAATAACACCCCTATGATGTGACACAGTATCATCTGAAATTAAAAACACGAATTATAATTCAATAATGGTCAATTCCAATCAATCATGGTCAATTCCAATCTATCATCATGGGCAATTCCAATTAATATTAGTCATTTCCAATCAATATTGACCATTTCCAATGAATATTAGTCATTTCTAATCAATATCCATGCTGTTATCTTGCCGCGAAACTATAAAATTCTAATATCAAATATATAAGACACAGTCGACATTTTATAATTCGTACACATGTCGTTTACCGAAGTAATTATTAGACAATATAATAATAAATGTACAGAGTGTACTGAGAGAGAGAGAGAGAGAGAGAGAGAGAGAGAGGGAGAGAGAGAGACCGCTCGAAACCATATCAGGTGACTCAATGGTGTAAAAGACTATCGTGGAATTTGGATTGGTCACGTATTTCATCGAACATAATTTATAAGTAATTCTTTTAAAATTGAATACAGATCAGTTTATAAACAGTCTATTTGTCGTTTTTAAACAGAAAAGGAATATAGTCATAGGTTCGTAAACAACAATTTATTGTTCGTATATATACATACTTTTTTACGGGGCCTTTGTCCTCGCCTTCAGCCTTATAAAATATCCAATTCAATTGACGAACTGGATGAAACACGCACATGTCAAGTTATTCTGTGTGGTAAACAAGCTATTGATAAGATAATAGCGTCTTGGTAAAATGAATTTATTGTACTCAATACAGAATGACTTACGGGGGGGGGGGGATATCGATCGGCGAACAGCTATAAGGATAAGGATAAGGATAAGATTTTATTGCATCGAAACATCCATTGAGGACAGCATACAATATAAACATGTACATAAGATAAAACAATATAACAATTATAAATCAAGACACACAGTATTGCATACAAACCTCCCTTAATGAGGACTACATACAATATAATAAATACAAGTGTGAAGTGGGGGGGGAGGACGGATACAAAAATATGGACGGACATAAACAAAAGTACTCATAAATAGACAGTATTATACGTACAGAGTATAAAATCACATAACTCGAAAGTATAAGGCCCACATACAGGGTATATAATCTATCAAAATACAAAACAAGGCGTGCGTACATAAAAGAAAATATATATGACAATACGATCTGTGTTGACATTCATTGTGGGGTGGGATTTAGATAACAAAACCTTCGTGTTTCGATTTTTAACACATCACCATATCTCCACATTTTTAGCTGCGTTCTCGTAGTAGCTAGGTGGGATTGTGCTTGGTGTTCTAGATTTGGAACCGCCTCGCCCCATAATCGCAGCGCCTCGCTTCGCTACTGCAAGGGAGTTTAACCTACGATCATATAAACATCAGTCTACTTACTGTTCTAGAACAACTTACCGCTTGTGCTTGTTTCAGGATCATACAGGCAGCTATACAGGCAGCTATAACTACGCAATTACAATTACTCTATTGGTACACTTGAAGAGAGTCTTTCCCTCTCTCTGTGTTGAATAACTTATAAAGAGAGACATAACTAAATGACTGTTCTATTTATAGACCACTAAACTTGTAGACCTGCATAAATTGCCTCCCTCTGACTATTGGCTGAGATATAGAAACCGGTATCGTGTCAGTATTTTCCCAGTAATTCTTGTAAATATTAGTAATCTATATTCTCGCAAAATCTGTATAGAAAGCAGGATGTAATGTTGCTGACTAACTTCATAATAACTAGAGGAATTTAATGATACATTACACAAGAGCTTAATTTACATATCGCAGGTCTTTCTTTAGGCCTTAATGTTATCTACATTATTAATTGTAACACGGGCCGGAGATCTTCCTTTGCTCTACTAAACTCACTGGGGCCTAATTGTGCACTAACTAGATATTTTCAATGTTATTGCACACTTTTGCTGGCTTACGCTAATTTTATTAGAAATCATATAGAGAAGTGGGGTGGGTTTTCTGTGCAATAACAACAAGCATGACGTAGAGCTTTCCCGTATGAACTAGGGAAATTTTGCCCGGGCAGCTGTAATGACCTACTTTTATATCGAATTCCAACTGCCAAATAATTCTTTAGCGTGCACGCCAATGTATACGTGGAACCTCGGTTTTACGTCCCATCCGAACGACTAGACAGTTGTCTTTGTCAGGCTCTCTTTCCTATACCACTAGTAAACCACGTCAGCAAATTCCGATGAACTTATCTACCAAGCCACGGTGGCTCGAACAGGTTCGTATAGAGTTGTTGGATCTATAGAATGCTATACATGTACAATACTATAGGAAAAGGAATCCATTCTGTAGATCTTTCCACCGACTTCTATAGAAAGCTACCGTGGTAATCGTTAGGATTTTTGGCTTATTGTTTCTTCGCGACAGGGGTGAGTTAAGGGATCGGACGCCGGAGGCGGTACGCTCCGATACGCATTATAGTCATCGCGGGGTTCGGGGGTTCTCTCAAAGAAAATTTGGAAATTTACATCGCCGGAGTACTTTCCTGTTGATTTAGATACATACCGGAAGCGAATATTTCGTTCTCCTGTATCTTGCTAAACACAAATGAAATTGAGTTTAAACACTCTGCTCTTCTGCAACAACTGGGTGAAGACCGCCGAATGTGTCGAGTGGACTTGAACCACACCTCAGGCCCGGATCCAGGTTTTGTCGAGGGGGTGGTGGGGGACATTGGAGCAAAGGGTAATAATCAGGTTTGGTGAAGTCCCCAGCGGAGACAATGCGAACATCGTGTTTATATCATCTATTAAAGAGCAGATATATTATGTGAATTACAACAGTAACAAAGCCAACGAAAACGAAAATCAACTATGTCACACTGGGTCTGACGGGGGGAACAAGGCCCTCTGCCCCCCCCCCCCCGGATCTGCGCCTGCACCTCTCTGTCACCAGTTGTCAGTGGTGTCGGACGGGAGCTGGCAAGCGTCTAGTTGTTTTGTTGGGACGTTACAACGAGGTGTACAGGTCAAAACGTCCGTAGCGCCGCTGCCCGGACAAATTTTCACGTATCAATTCCCTATTGTTCTGTTAATGTTCTGCTGCTGTTCCACGGATAATTACTTACGAATTATCTCTGTCACAGATGACTGTCCTCAACACGTGCATTGGCATCACGTGGCGACAATCATTGGCTCAAAGGCTCGTGCTTGTTTACATAACACGTAACTGCTCCGGGCAAAATGATGCCTTGTACTCATTTTAATACCTATTTTACACTAAATAGGAAATACTTTTTTAACTACAAATACTTCAAACATCTTTACTTTTTTTTCTAATACATACAAAATGTTTTAGAATTTAATTTGTCGAAAGAAAAATGTTAATATGGGGGACTAATTAAGTAGCGTCGATGTCATGCTTATCAGTGATTGTAGCGGCCTAGCGAATATTCACTGCTGATCAGTGTGGTTCTGCTAATGAAGATGGACATACCATACAGTGTGCTATGAAGACAACCTTACACGAACGGTAGCACTGCGAAATCTCTTATAAGAAATTCCAATTGTCAAGACGATGAGAAGCCCCTTCTTGCCGATACCCTCTGGCGGCGGTGGGTCTGTGAGTAAGATACTAGCTCGCTAACAGAAGACCCGGGGTTCTGTCCCAGTGTTGACCGACAAACTCTCCATGACTTTTCCGTACATATGGCGCCTAGTCATTCGGATGGAACAAAAAGCGCTTCCGTCTACGTGGGCGAGCACATAAACCGTAACGATTAAATTCGATATAAGAGTAGACCCCACACACATGGTCAATTATGTGTATGGCGTAGTTTCCGTAGACTTTATCCATACAGTTATGTGCTAGTGATGTGCTGATCCGACCTGCAACACTGACAAGGGGTAGCCAAGCCGGTACAAAATTCGTATATACTCTGTTTCTGTCAACAACGGGGTCGAACACGGGGTATCCAGGTTAGGTAGCCATTTTCTGACTAACAAAGCGCGGAGGGGGGGGGGGGGTGATGACCGAATGGTTAGCACGTGCGTGTTGTATCATAAAGCCTGTCATTGAGTCAACTGGTGTAGTTTCTAATCCCTGGTGGTACGTGACAATGATAAGGGTCGCCTGTCCAACCTCGCGGGTTTTCTCCGGATACTCCGGGTGGTCACCCTCCCGCCAGCGGCCGGTGGTTGGAGGGGCAAAGCTGGGACAAAGTCCAAGATTAAGGGGGCAAAGGTAGGAGCTTCAAATAGGGGTAGGGCCTCCCCAGGAAATTTGTGAAAAACACACTGATCACTAGTCAGAGAACAAAGTGTCAAACGAACGGTCTTGAGAACGTCAACAAGCAGTGATGTCATAAGAAAGGGTGGAGGCTTTAATAAACTGCATTTCTCTTCACTTTCAGGTGCATAACTGACGGGCATTTTTGTGTCTGTCCAAAAAGCCGAAAAAGATTTCTTCAGCAACAGATAGTAGGTCGCTGCCATTATACTTCTGTGGAGCATTGCAAACATTTCCAATGTCGTTGACATATCTCCCACTGTTTACCGAGACGACTTCGAAAAACCAAGAAAATTTACAGTCACACGTTAGACGATTCCTGTTATACTGAACGTCACTTCCGTTTAAATTCTTTAAAATATCCAACGTTTTGCACTGAATTTCGCCAACTGTATTATCGTATAATGGTATCTTTTTTTATATTTTGAAATTTATAAAATATAGAAAAGATAATAAGTTATATATTTTGTAAGTTAAAAGAATGCCTTGTCATTTGGTATAACAGATTTAGTTTTTCTTTAAATGACATCTAGAAGCACGGTTAACTATTAACTACTCATAACAAAACACAACACATGGTATATATAACTACTTCTCTGTTATTTAATAACAACGTTTCGTAACATATACAGATCACGTTTTCTAGTAGATTTATATACATTTGGCGCTTTCAATCGTCGGTAAAATTTGCACACTTAACGTACACTAAAACTTGAATGTCGTTAGGCTATATATTTTGGACAACGCTAGATCGAAGACGGTCTAGCACAAATGACGTAATATGTAGATTGTGGGTTAGAGTTCGACCTTGACGAAACTGCTGCTTTAGCTTTTACCCCATCCCTAGAAACCATGCCTATCCCAAATCTACACTAGACATATGACGTCATATGCGCTAGACCGTCTCCGATTTAGCATTCTCCATCTAGATCTAGTTATTTTTTGTACCACAACTCCAAAATACTGTGTAATAGCGTTTCTCTCTCTTCATGTATTACCTGCAATTGTACAAATATTATACAAAATACCCACAAGGAGGCAAATTTATATAAACCCCATTGGCTTGTTTTCAAATTATACAATATTTTCAAAAATATATTCTACTTTAAATCAACCTAAAAAGGATCGTGAAAAAATCACCAAACATTTTAAAATAAAAAAGAAATGAGGTTAAACAGTGGCGGATTCAAGGGGGCGCCCTTTGCGCCACACCCCCCCCCCCCAAAAAAAAAAACAAAAAAAAAAAAAATTTTCGACCAGTGCCCTTTTTTACTTCTGAAAGTGCCTTTCAACTGGCTTTTTTGCTCGATTTTGGGGCTCTTTTTCAACGATTTCCGAAAGTTTAGACGAAAATATCAGCCAAATAGCTCTTAGAATGGCTACAGATGCAAGGAAATGATTGATAATTTTCTTGGGGCCCCCCAAACCCCCTCTCAGCGATGTGCCCCGTCTCCGCGGTCAGTGCCCTTACTTTGCGGCGCCCCCCCCCTTTTTTAAAATTCCTAGATCCGCCCCTGTTTAATATTCTACGTTTGATCCAATTGAAATAATAGAGACGGTCATAGGAAAATATTGCGCCCCCCCCCTTTTTAAAATTCCTAGATCCGCCCCTGTTAAATATTTTACGTTTGTTCCAATTGAAATAATAGAGACGGACATAGGGAAATATTGCGCTGCGGCCTACTCTTCTATTGAATTCAAGCTGTCAAGGGATATTTTACATGCATACCGATATGTACACGGGACCCCGACTATACGTTGTGATTTTTCAGGCCCTATACCTTTCGTTGAAATATTTTCATGCGCATCCTTTATCCGATCGATTAAATACTCAGAGGCGGATCCAGTGGGTGGCGCGAGCCCCCCCCCCCCTTAATTTTTGACAGTGCCCTTTTTTACTGCTGAAAGTGCCTTATTTACTGCTGAATGTGCATTTTTTAACTTCTGAAAGTGCCTTTTTTCAGACCCGAATATGTCCGTTCCGAACGTTTACTTAGACGAAAATATCAGCCAAATAGCTTTTAGAATGTCTACAGATGCAAGTAAATGACGGATAATTGTCTTGGGGATCCCACCACGCCCCTCTCAGCGGCGTGCTCCGTCTCCACAGTAAGTGCCCTCATTTTGCGGCGCCCCTGCCCCCGTTTTCAAAATTCATAGAACCGCCCCTGATACTTTTGATTTCTTATTTTATTTTAGCATAAATGAAGCCGTGAAAATATAGATAATGTCCGTTTATACAATTTCAAATAGCGACCAGCGGCTGTATGTATCGTTTATTTGTATAACTAGAGAAACTTAACAACAAGCAGTGATGTCATAAGAAAGAGTTGGAGCATGAATAAACCATCTGTATCAGCGCTTGATCCCGCGTTGTCACCCGTACTGGCATTATTGTCGGTATCTCTCTTATCTTCCACCTCCAGGTCAGTAACTGACGGACATATTTGTTTCTGCTGCGAACATTTGATACTGACTTCCAAAGCAACATTTTGCAGATCTTCGCCCTTATATTTCTCTGGAGCATTGCATACATTTCCAGCGTCGCTGCTGGAAAATCTCCCAGAGTCTACCGTGACGACTTCTATAAACCAATAAAATGTACAGTCACACGTTACACGATTATTGTAATACTGAACGTTACTTCCAGTCAACTTCTTTAAAATGTCCAGAGTATTGCACTGAATCTCGCCAATGGTATTAACGTAAAACGTTATCCTTTTTATATTTTGAAATTTATAAAATGTGTTATTTTGAATTATGTTTAGGACGGAGGAGTACATCGTAAACAAATTTAAACGATTGAAATAAGCGAAAGCTTGAGTTTTTATAATATCGACTTTCAAAAGATAAATTGAAAATCTTCCTAAATCACTGATGTGATTGAAGGCGTATGGTTCGATGGTTGTGATATTCGTGCTGTAAATCGAAAGTATTGACAGGTTTCGAATGCCAGTAAAGGCATTTGTCTCTATGGTGCCGATTGTGGAGGAATAGATGTTGATTCCCTTAATGTTTTCTATATTCTTAAAGGCGCCGTATTTTATTTTCCCAATCTTCATGTTGTATAAGTTTATCATATTACGATTGTTCAGGTCTGCGAACGTGTTCTCCGGAATTTCATTTGTTTCCACGTCATGAATAGAAATATCTATTGTTTGTTGTTGAAATTGGGACATCCTTGGTAACTTTCCGTAACAATCCGCTGTGGTACCTCGACAAGTACAACCAGATGGACATGCTTGACACCCAACATTGGCCAACAATAACACCCCTATGATGTGACACAGTAACATCTGAAATGATAAATTTATTTGTAATAAATAAAATAAAAGATAGGCTGGCACTGCCAGGCAGGATACGCCCACATTTTCGAGAGATGGATAGAGAACAAGCAATACCGAAAGTGATTTTTCCTACATCTTTAGGGGCCATAATTCAGGAAGTTACGATCCGATATGCGCAAATATCGAAAAGAACCAAGATCGTTGGGTTATAACCATGAATTTCAAGTTTCATCAAAATCGAATTAAAATTGTGACCTTTACAAGGTCCACAACCTTGATATACCATTTTTTAACAGTATTCGCGTACAAACGGCGGCCATTTTGTATGGCAATTTTGGTCTGATTTTCCCGAAATTCGAACTCAACCTTCCTTACGGTGTAACGGTAATATAATCAAACGTTTTTTTAAATCAGATAATAATTGTGACCTCCAAGCTAAAAAAAAGGCGATTTTGCGTATAATCAGGGGCCATAATTCAGGAAGTTACAATCCGATATGTGCAAATATCGAAAGGAAGCAAGATCTTTGGGTTATAACCATGAATTCCAAGTTTCATTAAAATCGAATCAAAATTGTGACCTCCACAGGGTCCACAACCTTGATATACCATTTTTTAACTGTCTTCGCGTACAAACGGCGGCCATTTTGTATGGCAATTTTCGTCCGATTTTCCCGAAATTCGAACTCAACCTTCCTTAGGGTGTAACGGTGATATAATCAAACGGTTTTTTAAATCGAATAATAATTGTGACCTCCAGAGGGACCACAAGCTAAAAAGGGTGATTTTTAAGACAATCAGGGGCCATAATCCAGGAAATTACATTCCGATAGCCGCAAATATCGAAAGGAACCAAGATCTTTAGGTTACAAACATGCATGTCAAGTTTCATCAAAATCGGTTCAAAATTGTGACCTCTATAGGGTCCACAAGCTAAAAACGTGATTTTTCGTACAATCAGGGGCCATAATCCATGAAGTTTTGATCCGATACATGCCAATATCGAAAGCAGCCGAGATCTTTTGGGGATAAACCTATATTTCAAGTTTCGTTAAAATCGGATAAGAATTGTGACCTGTAGAGAGTCCACAAACAAATTGTGGACGGACGGACGGACGGACGGACGTCCGGACGGACGGACGGACGGACGTCCGGACGGACAGGGGCGACGACATAATACGTCCACATGAAAATGTGGGCGTATAAAAACAATATGGAATTATTTTAATTAAAGTATCAACGTTTTGTTGAGGGATTTCACGCTTTAATTAAAAGAGTAGGCCTATTTTTGTTCCATATTACGTGTGTCAATTCTTAAATCCCCATCAAGGATGGATTTTATTTATCACGATGGTTCTTAAGGACACACTATGGGAGATTAGACAATTTAAAGAGAATTTGCTGAAAATTTCAGTCAAATTGGTTAACTTTGAACCGAGAATTCAGCAATTGAATTTTCGACCTACTGTCTGTTCCAGGTAATACTACAAAATCTCGAAAACTGCTTTTCATTTCTTTAAATTTTAATCAAATACCTTTGTGAAATACATGGAATGGTCATCCCATTGTTTCTGTGTTTTGAAAACTAAGTTCAGATCAAGCTTTATAGCCTCTCTCCTTTGAAAAATCGAAGTTTGTTGATATCTTACAACTGGAAATAGCCATGTTTGGCCTAGTTATCTGGACGAGCCTAAGTGGACAAGGGGTGCTGGGTTTGCTTTAAGTCGTTTCACCCTACTTGGCATTCTCGTTCCCAGAGGCAGCCGCGGAGCCGAAGGCCTCTGGCACATTAGACCATCCATTTTTTCCAATTTTTTTCGAACCTAAGCCCCGCCCATTCTGACCTCTGATTGGTCAATCTTTTTGGGTCGATTTCTCGAAAACTAGAGGTCGTTTCGTTTGTTGTAAAATGATCCTTGAGTCCAAGTCAACTCGCTGACATAAAAATTGGATCCTAAACGAACAAATTCAAGTTTTTGTAAAGATCTATTTTTCTACGCGTGGGTATATTTTTAAGTGATTCGGCCATCCAGGTACGTAAAACCAGGGGCGGATGACGCAAATAAACTAGAAATTTAGCGCGTAGGAATTACATGTCATTTTCTGGGAAAATGGCTACACCGATTCACCAGAGAAATTTCTTCACAAATTTTTCTGGTTTCGAGATTGCCTACTTGGATATGTAAGTGGTTGTTTCGGTCCAGTAGAATATATAACTCTTTCGAAAGAGTTATTTCCCGAATCAAAGACCACGGTTGTTTGTCCAACTAGATGTAACTTGAATATTTAATTGCCCTCCGTCCGAGGGTTGTAATTTTTTGATATGGAAATGAAATGGGGTTGTCCTACCCTTCTCCACCTAACCTAATGAAAGACGGGCATATGCCATACGGTGTGCTAGGGGGGGGGGGGGCGGCGCTACGGCATGCTCTCATATCGATTTCCAACTGCCAAGGGATCTTTTACGTGCACGCAAATGCGTACACGGGACCTCGGTTTTTCGTCCCATCCGAACGACTAGACAACTGTCCTTGGCAGACCCTCCAATCTGCATCACAGACACGCGGGAAAATCGAGATGAACTTTTGCGGCCAATGCAGGGATCGAACACCCGACATCAAGGCTAGTGAGTCAGCGCATTACCCACTTAGCCACGTGATCCCCTTTTGATGTGGATATACGCTAGTTTGAAAATAGATAATGAAAAGGGAACGGAATATATTAACACTTCAGTCGAATTACATAATTTTAAGCGAAGCTATAAAGGATGGGAGTTTTGATAAGAAAAGCGCTGTCTCGATTTCCACTGCTACCATTTTTACGATAATAAAAATATTCTCGATTATCCATTTCACTCCATTAAAAAATACGACCATCTGATACTTTAGAGAGTTGATTATGTAGGCCTACTGGTTATGAGAATAAATGCGTAATTAATAATTAAAATAACATAACATAATTAAATTAAATTAAAATATGCAAATAGGCAAATGTAGCTCTTACGTAAGGCATCTTGAAAAGAAATTCACTTACATACTAGTCATAGATTGCGGATGGTCGCTAACTGGTCATGTCAAATTTATCTAATTTTGGTAACCAGTTTTTAATCATCCTTAAATTGCTATCCGGTTTTATAAAGCCCAATAAAACTATTTACGTGTATATTTAGAACGTAGAAAATGTTTTTGTAAAACCTTTAATTGGTTTATTATTCACTGCATTATGTTTGTCAAATAACTACAGTAATATAATTATTTTACACATTACTTTACATAACGCCGTTTTTTTTTTATCCTGAAATTGTGGATAACAATATTCAATTGTTCAAGGAACTATATTTTTCTAACATTCGTTTGTTTCGATAATGTAATGGACAGTGGAGAATATTAAAATCTGTTAATGTGTATATTATTATATTCGTGAAAATAAAAAATGTTGCCAGAATGACGTCATTTTCAGTGACCAATTGGTTACATCTAAGTAATATTCACAGATTGCTGCAATTTTATTTTATGAAAATCAAACAACAATTTATTCTTTTATGGGCATAAAAAGTTGAAAAGAGATTCCAACAAATTCGCCAATTTCCCGGACATGTCAAAAATTGAAAGTGAACTATGGATTTTCATTTGCTCTTATATATGTCTTTGAAAATAGTTATGTTTCAGCTTTAAAGTGGCTTAATCTCTAACTCAGTATCATCCAAAATCTTCAACTTTGAAAACACGAATTATTTGTCAATTTAAATCAACTTTGATGGGCTTCTGATGTCCAATATTTAAGACAAAATAAACATTTTATCATTGGTACACGAATCGTGTACCATAATGTGTTTCAACCCCAGTTCTAGCAAGAAACTCGGGGAACGAGGCAAAATACATTGCACGAAATCAAACGGCGCATGTAGACTGGAATAACGAGACGCTAGAAATTTGCATTCGAATAAGACTACTGGCTTATTTCCCCGAACATAATTGATTGGAAATTAGAGTAAAAATGGAAACCATTGAATGTAAATCAGTTTATATACATTTTTATTATAATATTATATGCGTTGCGACCCACTTGTGTCAATTTCTAGGTTTCAAATGTTAGCGATTTAGCTTCTTTAAGATCTAAATTGAAGGAAAACCAAATTTGAAAATTGGCTTCAGTCTTGCTCTGCTTATTAACAACAGTAGTAAAATTTTAACCCCTAAAAGTATTCCGAAAAGGTAAAAAATGCACGTTGCTCTCAAACAGAGCCGTAATGTCTAACAAAATTCGGAATCAATTTACCCGACATATTTATTCAAGTTTAAATAAGGGCTAACTTTTTACACCAATTTACTTATTTCGGAGTTCGCCTGATTCTGACATGTGCTGACTTTTCAAAATATCGTTACTCTTGAAGTCACTCCATATTATCCAGTGAAAAATTTTGTGCGAAATAAGCAAGGTGGAAACGGAAAAAAACATATCAATCTGAACAAGAACAATATTGTTTCACACAAGCTTCAAAGTCTGAAACCCTAAAAAGTATTATTGTCGCGAAACAAACGGGCGAATTCTCCTTCACTATGCATTTCTAACCGAATGCACCAAATTTATAAAGTACCTGTCTACCTTAATGCGATATGCAAGTGTCCCATTTAACGCACGCGCATTCGTAATGTTTATGTTCTGAGAAAGTGACAATGTCGAAATATATGAAATTTACAAGAGAATACTGGATTTTATCGGACTTCTAGTCATTTATTATAAGGGGAGAAATCAAAGGGATGACAATTCCAGATATGTCACAAAGTTTTAGCCATTTTTATTTAACACTGAAGGCATGGCAAACATTTTTCGAGTTGGAGGATCACATGGAACAGGCTGTAGCCTCGATCATCGTCGGTACGATAAAACAAAAACGTAGGCTTGATAATCCAATCCCTGATTAAATCATGAATGAAAGTTGAGCAGCAAATCGGATCCTAATCCAGTAAATGTTGCAGGCTGGCAATGGCATCGAGAGTTGATTATGGTCTGGATAAGTTAATTAATGTCTAATTAATAATGTAGATAACATTTCAGGCCCAAAGAGAGACCAGCAATAGCCAGATTTAGCTCTTGTATAACGTATGTTTAATTTACAGACTGGGGTAACAGACCAAATGAATGCTTGGTACTTGTACAGCCAAGCAGGTGTCACTAATAGCTGCAGCGAATGGCCACGTGAAATAATAAAGTTATATTCTGCAGCGAATGGTCACATGAAATAATAAAGTTATATTCTATAAAATAACTAAAACATCGTTCGAGACTTACTATAACTTATATCTTTATCATTTACCCGTAATACAGCACATACACGAAAATCTCTACCTCTAAATCTACGGACAAAACCATTTCTCAGGGTATTTAAAGGAGCTTAGTTTCTAACATTCGAAATTGATAAGTAATTACAATAATACAGATCACTTTATATACAGTCATATTACACAAATGTTTTCCTTATGACTCAGTTTCGTCAATTTTAAAAAGCCAAAGAATAGAGGCATATACATTCTCTAAACTCATAAGCTGTCTTCATATTTAGAGTCTATTTACTCGATGTTTTGTCATTGCCGAAATGACCTAGTTTGTGTCGAGTGGATTTTAATCTCTCTCTCTCTCTCTCTCTCTCGCTCTAACAACTTACCGTGTTTGTTTCAGGCTCGTGTACTGCTATAACTACTGACACAACTGATCCGAGGAGGTCTCTCTGTTGAATAATTTATATAGATATAACTTTTTATTATGTGCTTATTTATAGATCACTTGATATGCATCTAATTATAGATAACTTGCCTGCTGACTAAATTGGCTGAAATCAGAGATCAGGCGCGGATCCAGCGGATATTATCTGTTAATAACAGTACAATTAACACAAAATATATATTATTTGTTTTATCCTATTTACATTCATCGCCCGACTGGACAGTACGTGCGAGTTTGATTACCACTCGGCAACGTATTCTACGTACAAGACTACAAGCTGGATCTGGTTTTGTGGCCATTTGATGGACACACTCCCGCACTGAGTATTCGTACAGATAAAAACCAGAGCTGATCATTTCAGGTCGGATCCAGGAATTTTTGCAGGAGGGGGTTTGCCAGGCTCCTTTTAAGGAAATTTGACAGCAGACAATGCATGATGCCTCCAGTCATCGTCTCTTAATTATATTGAGATACTTACACATTGAGCTTTTTAAAGAGAGAAAGTCAACACCGCGTTTGATGTCAATTTTTACAATGAATAAATAGGATCACATTGTGATTCATTTTCATTGATGTTAATCATTAATTGTGATGTCTATATCATTATTTCACGCTTTGAATGCCAATCCTGGGGCACCATTTGATAATCAAGGATAAAGCACACAACTGTTGCACTTTTCTCATAAAGTGTTGTTTTATCTTTTCTTTTATGTAGCTGAGCAGGGTGTATATTTGCCCCCCCCCCCCCAACCAAATCTGGATCTGCCCCTGCGTTGAGGCTAGGACAAATGGGTTTAGACCGCGGAGAAAACTTTATACCACGGACAAAAGGTTTCCTCCACAGAGAAAATGTTTGGACCACGGAGAAAAGGTTTACACCATGGACAAAACAAATAGGGTTTACATCATGGTGAAAAGATTTATGCAGCGGAAAAAGTTTTTGACCGCGGAGAAAAGATTTACACCGCGACCGCGGAGAAAAAGTTATTTTTTTTCATTTATCATAGTTTTCACTGCGATTTCTCATATGAGGTAAATTTTAAGAAATTTAAAAATATGAAACAATCCTTAAAATTAATCAGGGTCTTAATTACGATAACATGGTATTTTGGCTTATTATTACCGAGGTTTGCCGAGTGCGGAAGTGGATCATTCCGCTTGTGTTAACATTAGTTAGCTGCAATGATGATTAAACGGAAATAACACTTGACTAACATGAACATCACTTCCCAATGGTACTTCCCTCCCAAATAATTATGACTCAGATATATGTAATGCAATCTGAGCGACAGACTCGCGACCCGAATAGCCATGATATCCATATGATGTTATCTAAACGAACCACTCCTGAAAAAACCGAACCATGACCAAGATATACTGAAAAATTACAGACCAGTTTCAAATCTATCTTTCATTTCTAAAGTTATTGAAAAAATCATTGCGGATCAACTAAAAGACCGCATGAATCAATATAATCTACTAGAAACGTACCAGTCTGCTTACAGAAATCTGCATAGTACAGAGACGGCCTTAACAAGGGTTCACAATGATATTCTCCGAGCGATGAAAAAATCATGTTTTTCTATTCGTATTATTGCCCATTGGACTTATCAGTCGCATTTGACACCATAGATCGCCAACGTCTCCTGCAGCGCCTAAAGCAAAGAATAAAGCTATCTGATTCGTCATTGGGGCTTATTCAACACGCAGATCGCAATTAGTGTGTGTTGGGAGTGCAAAATCACAACCAACAGTACTACAGTACGGGGTTCCCCAAGGATCAGTCATCGGCCTCTTGGCGATGCTATCAGGGAATGTGATGCAAAGTTCATAATCTCCAGAAAAATACAGGGTAGATCTTATATTAATTAATTGAAAATTCACACACATATGCAGCATCTCGATTAATTCTGGAGCCTTTTGGGTTTCCAGTCAATGGCACATTTAAAAATATTGTTTGCGGATTTCGCGTCGTTATTTGTCCATAAATTGACTTCGTCACTTTTTCTCTTGGTATTAAGCGAACTTTGTTATTCTATCTTTCACGGTTTCAAGGTAATTTTTAAGGTCTGGGTAAAAAGTATTGGACGGTGGTAGTCGGCGGTAAAAAGTACCACACACTATTTTGTGCTTCGGTCGTGTCTATTTCAGATATGCACAATCAATTCTGTTCATGCTTTTAGCGTGGGGATTGACTAATTGTTAATTTATTTCAGTTCTAAACAAAAATTTAAAACTTTAACGCAATTTTTAAAAAATAGCCAAATTCTGGCTGGGATTATACTGAGCATAATGGCCATTTATTGTATACGTGCGAAAAAAAACCTCCAGCTACCATTTGATTTTCGCACGTTAGTTACGTACGACATTTAATGCCGATGCCCAAAAACAAGACGGTACTTCACATTTTGATGTGTATAATGTTCAATGATGTCAACAACACACATGATTTAACTGTTAAATATCGATTTTTATTTTCTCAACATTGACGGATTCTTACAGTCGAATCCAAACACACATTTTATTATGTATTTAAAACAACAAAATAAATTCAACTTAACTTAATGTATTAAACAATCTGCTTAAAATACAGATGACCTACACTACATGAAAATCTGGTCAGTTGTACTCGGGGTCAGGGGTCATATGAGTGGCTTTTGTCCCTATGACGTCATACAGTGATGAATCAATCAGCGTTGATGTTTGTAGTGGTTATCCACAGCACGGTGCAGAGCACGCCATGAACTCGCCGTAACATACCTTTTCATTGGCTAATCCCTTACATTAATGAGAAGCGGTAGGCCTATATTTAACAGGTGTTCCGGGTCCTAGTTTTGTGAAGACAGGTGAAACAAAATTTTTAACTGTAAAAATGAAACAAATCTGGATCTGTGTTTTATTCAGATTTATGTATTAAACTGAAGAAGATGATTTCCTTAATAAAATTATAAACAAAAAGGACGTGGACCATTTTATTTTCGACATGTAAGTTATATTTATAGCACAGTTTTCATGAGTTAACAGGTTTAAGCATCGAGGCGTAAGCCGAGATGTTAAACCTGTTAACGAATGAAGAGTGCTATAAATGACTTGTAACACTGACAACCGCTCAACATGCTTGTTGTTATTGCACAGAAAACCCACCCCACTTCTCTATATAATTTCTACTAAAATTAGCGTAAGCCAGCAAAAGTGTGCAATAACATTGAAAATATCTAGTTATTGCACAGTTACGACCCAGTGAGTTTAGTAAAGGTAAAACAATCTGCTGATTGAACCAAAAGAACAAAGGAAGATCTCCTGTCCATGTTACGATTTCTTTTAATTCATAATTTCCAATATTTTACTTAAAGGTACATTGAAGTTTTTACATAATATGTAGCCTACATTGTTTATTAAATTATAGCAACGGTACTTGACAATCAAGTCCTTCTCTATTAGATAATGTCGGCCTTAATTGTGTCTGAATGAAAAGAAATTGGTTCTAGCTCAGCATCCTGTTATCTAAACAAAACCGAACAAATAATAAAGCACGAAAAGTTTCTGAAAACACAATTAGACATACAATAATGAATTATGGCACCAGATTTTAATATTACAACACAATAAACATATAATATTCCATGATAGTGCTACCAGATGTTCTAAAAATAACATACATGTAATTCCCTGTCCTTCACTGATTATAATATCTTTTGACAATCGCCATTATGATGGACTCAAGATGGCGGTAGGAAATTGATCCACCCTAAAACCCAGGGTTTGAAATTAAACTGGCATGGATTATAACCATGTTTAACGTCCACTTGACATACAGTTCAATTCTATTTCAATAATTTGCTTGCACGTAAGAGTCTTTAGCAGCGAGAGGAAACAGGACACAGAGAAACCCACAAGGTTGGATAAACAACCCTACTCCTTGTCACATACAAGCTTGGGAATCGAAACCACGCCACTAGACTCAATCCAGGCCTTATGATCTAAAGCACATGCTTTGGACCCTGCCCACACATGTTTATGATAAATAACTAAAGACAGATTTATCCCTTCATTTGAATAGTCAATAGCTGATGATACGACACAGATGGTCAATTTGTCGCTGCACAGCGTGCGTAAGAGCCAGTGGAGGACACACGCGCTACTGACATCTGTGTCTTACTTTTGGTTTTGACCCCTCTGCCTTTTTACCATTTATTACAGATTAAACATCCATAAGTGTACAAATGTGTTGTTACTGATGTGTTCCTGTTTGAATATTGTTCACAATAAGAAGCAAAATAAATAAGGTATGTTTACAGGATCATTTTGTTATACGAAAAACTAAGTGATGCGTTTTCTATGGCGTATATATTCCACGTGAACATGAACACTGTAGCACCTGGTACATGTATATATTGACTACCCCCAGTTCTCTCCAAAACTTTAGAGGAAAGTGATTTTAATTACACATAGTTTTGTCACTCTTTTTAAACGCCTAGATTGTCTTAAATCACTCAATTCTTAGCTGTTGTTTTGTGGGGTTTAACGTCTGTTTCCATGAAAGGTGATATCGCAGACAAGGATATTCAGATCATGTGCAGGAGACTTTTCTGTGGGCTTAAACCAGACAACCCAGAGAAAAACCACCAGGTTGAGAAGGTGCCCCTATCTCCAAGCCACATGCGCTCACACCAGTGATCAAAACCTTGACCAAAAGCCAAGAAATGGAATTGGGTTTAACGTCCTACTCTTCTGCACCTAACCTGGGCTAATGGAAGACGGGCATATGCTACACAGTTTGCTATGGCCTACTCTTATATCGAATTCCAACTGCAAAAGAATCTTTTACGTGCACGCCAATGTGTCCTTGTCAGGACCTCCGTTTTGGATCACTGACAAGGAGAAACCATGCCGGAAAATCGAGATGAACTTTTTCGGCCAATGCAGAGATTGAACACCGACCTCCAGGCTAGCGAGCCAGTGCTTTACCCACTTAGCGACCTGATTCCCCCAAAAGCCAAGAGGTTGCTGACCAGCTAGCGAGCCAGTGCCTTACCCACTTAGCCACGTGATTCCCCCAAAAGCCAAGAGGTTGCTGACCAGCTAGCGAGCCAGTGCCTTACCCACTTAGCCATGTGATTCCCCCAAAAGCCAAGAGGTTGCTGACCAGCCCAAAAGAATGACACTCTTGATCACTAAGCCATCCTAATCCTAAATTCTTAGAACTAAACAGTCCCTTAATAGTTCTCATGAAGATCCACGTGCTAAATGGTTACGACAATTTTTTATTTGTAAACCAGCTGGCACAGACACAGTACTTAGATGAACTTGAATCAATTTAATATTACTGATTATGAAAGACAATTAACGATTTCTTATTTACAAAGCAGCAAAGTTTAACACAGAAAACAGCATGAAAAAGACAGTTTCAACTTGATATCACAATAAATATATCAAAGATAAAAGCTAAAGTTGATCATTTACACCTATAAAAGTTAATTAAAACTCCATGAGGTAAAGAATTTCTACTTATTAGCATAATTCATCTGTTTAGAATTACACTAAAGTAGCTTAATATATATGATGATAATTCCCCTTCTTAGCATAATCTATATTTTGAATTTCACTAATTAACATAAATTATATGCTGAATTTCATTAAGTAGCATAATTTATATGTTGAGAATTAGCATAATTCTTACGTTGAATTTCATTAATTAGCATAATGTATACCTGAAGAATTCCACTAATTAGCATAATTCTTATGTTTAATTTCATTAATTAGCATTATTTATATGTTGAGAATTCCACTAATAAGCAAAATTTATATGTTGAATTTTATTAATTAGCATAATTTATATAATGAGCATTCCACTAATAAGCACAATTTATATGTTGAATATTACTAATTAGCATATTTTATATGTTGAATTTCATTAATTAGCATTATTTATAGGTTGAATTATTCCACTAATGCTAACAAGCACAATTTATATGTTGAATTTAATTAATTAGCATAATTTATAGGATGAGAATTCAACTAATTAGCATAATTCATATGTTGAATATCACTATTTTACACATTGAATTCCATTAATTAGTATAATTTTATTAATTAGCATTATCAATATGCATACGATTACGGGCAATTTGATTAATTGAGATGATTACATGTATGTCAAAAATGTATGGAAATGTACACAGACATCTAAAGGTATTTTGTAAAATCCCATTTCATCAGGTATTTTGTAAAAGTCCATTTCATAAGCTATTTTGTAAAATTCCATTTCATAAAATATTTTGTAAAAAAGTCCATTTCATAAGCTATTTTGTAAATTTCCATTTCATAAGCTATTTTGTAAAATTCCATTTCATAAGGTATTTTAGTCCACTTGGTTATTTTGTTGAATTTCATATTACTGGTACATAATATCAGGTATTTTGTTGAATTTAATTTTACACAAATGGTATTAACTCATAATAATCTACCATACTTGACATAGGTATTTTGTCCAATTTCATAGGTATTCTTTTAAACTTCTGTCAACATGTATTAGTCAACATATAAAGTTTTACATTAAAAAAAAAATATAAAAAAATCCATAAACACAACTTTATGGATAACAATACCTAGCAACTTTAATTGTGTAACGTTTCAACAAGTGTCTTCTTCAACAAGTGCCCTCTTGTCAAGCACAGGGTAAACGATAATACCTTATTAAAATGTTGCACTATTGAAGTTGCTAGTGATTTTTATCCATAAAGTTGATTTGTATTTTTTTCAATATTAGTCCTATCACTAAATGCCTTATAAACAATATAAAGTTTTACATTATATTCTACTGACATATAAGGTATTATGTTATATTTTAGTTATTATGTTGAACTTTCATACATGTACAAGCTATTATTTTGAATTTCACTTTACATAATATTATGTTGAATTTGACTTGATATATAAAGTATTATCTTAAATTTTAGTTGACATAATATTTAATTGCATTTTAAATATAAGGTATTATTGTTGAATTTCATTTTACATGTAAGGTATATTGCTGAATTTCGTTTAGCATAATATAGGAAATAATTATCATGTTAAAATTCATTTTCAACATACGTATCATTCATAATATTTTACTTGACATATAAGGTATTGTTTGGAATATTAGTCGACATATAAGGTATAACGTTGAATTTCAGTTAAAATATAAGGAATTGTGTTTAATTTCAGTTGACATATATGGTATTATGTTGAATTTCAGGTTACATATAAGGTATTATGTTGAATTTCACTTGACATATTAAGTATAACGGTTAAATTTAGAATCCAGTAGACAACAATGTTCATGTTAAATACAGTCAGAATGAATTTTCTTTTGTAACTGTGTACATCGACCAACAAATGAATATGTTACAAACAATCAAAAGGTCTATATACTATATGAAATATTATATAAATTTATGATTTAATTCTGACTAAAAACAAACACAACAAACAAACGCAGAATATTTCTGACTAAAAACAAACAAAGAACTACACAATTTTGACTAAAGAGAAACACAACAAAGAACCACACGGAATGTTTCAAAGTCAGAGTATAAAATGTAGAACAGAACAAAACATTCAATATTTAAAAAATATCTTAAAAAGAAAGGCAGATTATATTTACATCAAGTTTAAATAAGCTTTATACAATATACACTTTATTATTTGGCTATGGCCATTTCAAGAAAACTTTGTTCTCTTTTGGCAAATTTTATAGAAGGAAACTCGTTTTGTTTTTATAAAAGAAATGTCCAAACATGGGTTTATGCAAGAAAAAGTACAATTTATGGATACATAATTACTGAGTTTAATACTAAGCGACGTTTCAACGAGGATCTCGTCTTTATCAAGCAAATGATACCTTGTACCTTGTGTTAATATGCTCAATTATTAATGCCAATGTTCAATGTTTGTGGAAAGTTTCAAACAAGGGTATTAAATTGACCAAACTGCAACTGTGTTTCAGTTGTGGTGTCAGTTTTCACTTACTAGCAGTATATTTGAATGACATAGTTGAGAGTCATTTTACATGTCATAAAATAAGATATTTTAAACAATATACCCTTAAACACACTACATACAGTTAAATGTGCAGTTTAAATGCGTAAAAAATAGTATACTGTTAAAACTTGTCATATTCTATGGTATAAACATTTAATAGCTGGTAGCAAAATAAAAAATGTTAATTATAAGTTGCAGTTTGGGATTTTTAATTTCTATGAATAAGGCCCTTGTAATAGAAGAGTACAAAAAATAACAGATAGGTTTAAATATTGGTGTAAATGTTCCTCTGCTCTTTCTTAAAGAGACACTCTCTCGAAATGTATTTATTATAGGGTAGTTTTTTTTCAGTAAAAGTATGGCAAATCTGGTATATATGGAAGTAGATAGAGGCCCAATCTTACTAGGAAAATACTGGATTCCCTGAAAAACACCTATGGGGCAAGCAAGTTTATTTATAGATTGGGATATTTCCCCCCCCCCCCCACTGAATACAACGTTTTATAGGGAATTTGAAGCAGAGTTTTGATAAATTAAATAGTTTGAATATGTTTTAGTCCAAATATATCATCAAATTACACAGTTTGTATGTGAGAACAAAGGCATCTTTAAAGAAGCAGTTCTATTTTTATCATGATGCAGTGGCATACCGAGAGTGGCATGCCACTGAGACTGGCGAGTCAGGGACTATTTTAAGGATCTGTGAAAATTTCCACGATTACACTTATAACCAAAACACAACAGAATTAACATATTTATAACCGTGTTTCAGTTTCCCTGTACAATCTTGCCAGATTCACAAGATTACATAACATTTTTATCCAGAGGCATGTTCGTGCCTGTAGACATGTTAAAATAGGCCCTGCTTGGAGCAATAAATATTATGTTTATGTCTATGGATTTCTTATTATCATATATATATAAATAATGGACATTGAAGGCTAATGGAGCATATTTACAGGTAAAATACATATCAAATAAATATTTTTCAATTATTTTCACAGATCCACATTGTGGACATAATATCTGTCTGGTCTGATGTCTCGATCGAACAATATGTGACTCGCTCCCACGAAACCAGGTGCTTGTTGCACACCTTCACTTTGTACTACAGACACAAAAGCATAAATCATAAGCCTTCTTGTTGCTGTGAATGAGCTGAATTCCAGATGATACAATAAATTAAAAAAGAATTGCATTTTTGGAAAGCTTTGGCTGTCGACTATTCATATAATGCCAGCTCAATTAACATAAAAATGGCCACGAGCCTAGTTTGGTGTGAGCAGCTCACGTATGGTCAATAACTGCACAAATTAATTAATGTGTAAATTACTCTGTGAACAGCTATAAACTAAACACTTGTAATCTAATCTAGACAAACCATTTTACACTATGCAACCATAGGGACTCTGTAGTTTTCTACGATTCCCAATGAATTTGAACAATTTGTCAACAATCATTTGAAACTACACAACCACATGGGGTTTAACTCCACTGACACAAACTAGGTCATTTTGGGACTAACATATGGTGTTTTAAATTTTATTTCAATAATTCGCTTGCGCGTAGGGTTCTTTAGCAGTGGGAGGAAACCAGAGTGCGTGGAGGAAACCCATGAGGTTGAGAAGGCGCCCCTTTCTCCGTGCCACATACGCTCACACCAGGGATCGAAACCACAGCCGCAAGCCAGAGGTGACCGGCCAGCTAGAGGTCAAAGCGCGGCACTCTAGAACACTAGGCCATCCCCCCCCCCCATTGACCCAATAGCCGAGAAACATTAATTTCATGTCATCCATCAATTTTTACTCTATTTACAATAGAAATAATATTTTACTTTGTAGCCTTATTTTCATCATGTTTTACATTTAAAATAAAATAATTCTATAAAAAAACCCAAACATATTACATAATCTTAACCAAACAATAATTAAACAAAATCAATTCTTAATTAATAAAACAACATAATTAAACTAACTTAATATGTAATTACATGAGGTCCTTCTCAATAACTACTGGTATTCAATTCTTATGAACGATACTCTTGGTATAAAATATGAAAACTTAAACATTTGAAACATTATTAGCATAGGAAACAACATGGCTTCAATAAACATCAGCAGTCTCGTGTTCTAATGATTCAAGCATGGCTAAATAGACAATAAACCCCCTCTAAATATGAAGAAGGCAGTGTTTATCACCAGAGTGTAAAGACTACACTTTGCAAATCTGCAGATGGAACTACATATCATAATTAACCCACGTCAACAAATTTAATAATTAGACTATGTCGTTGTTGTTACATTGCAAAAATGACCCCATTTTTTCAGACAACCTTAAATTCAATGAATTATCAATTTGAAGTTGTTTTTTTCTAATAAAAATGCAAGTTTTCTTTAGAAAGAAAAAGACAGCAGCAATGTTAAAAAATTTGGTCTGAAGAACTCTGTGTAAAAACTGTTATTTTCAATGATGCAGGAGAAATTTTCACAAAACTTGTAAAACGTGTGTAGTTGGAGTAGAAGCATAGTCACATTGTTGTCAAGTGGGCGTGGTTAACTTTACTCTGGGGATAAGTTCATTGATGAAGCTATAGCTGATGCTTGAATTCACTGACGATAAAAGCCCAAAGCACATAATGTTGGAGAAAAAATATTTTTAGTGACAGAAATTTTGTAGGTTTATGATTGTTGAAGGTAGAATCTGTTAGAGAAATGTCAGTTTTGTGTAGGATTTACCGATCTATCTTCATTACCTCGGTTGGAGTAGAACATTAGGATGTTAAATCCTATTTCGTTTTCATTTTGATTCAGGGACCTTATTCACAAAATCTTAAACTGAAATATTTTAAGAATGGAGCCATTCATTGGCCAAGAGATAAGACTTATACCAATGAAAAATATTTTAACTTAAAATCTGGCTAATAAGCTCCCTGGTTTATCACTCTTCACCATATAACTCGGTAACCTCGGCAGATTCCTGTTCTCTAGCCTTAGCTGTATGACGGTAAGTGATATATTCCTTTATTTATACAATTGAGATGAGGCTACCAGCTTACTTATTAGGAACACTTGCTGTTTCTAGAAGTTCTCAAAATTGCGTTGCTCAGAGAGTATAGAATTTTCATTGCAATGATGTCCTTGTTAAAGGAAATTGGATAAACTTGAAAGACAAACAGCTTCAGACATAGAAAGCTTTGTACGATAAAACTTTCTTCAAAGGCGTCTTCACAGACAGTGCTATTGTTAATACAGGAAACTTGAAAGTAGTTCCAATAGTAGACTTCATCATACAATCAAGGCAAGATGTAAGGTACCAGAGTCTGCTGAGGTTTGCTCAGTATCTACGTTTGACTTTTGGAGTTATGTGTTAAAGTGAGTTTAATACGACTGGTTTCTATGTCATGTCATGTTATGATTTTTGTTCTTTTGTCGTTCTTTTGTCATTATATACTTAATATATATAATACATTTATGATATACGCAAACAGTGTCACATGACTATCACATGACCATCACAAGCTTGCTGTTTATTGCACAGTTTAACATCACATTTCACAGGAAAATATTGGCAACAAATTAAAACTAACCGAAATCAAAAACACGGCTATCCATCAACTTCTTCCCATGATTCTATGCAATACAAAGGGTTGGGACTATCCACCATATTGCCTGACGATAAACTAGTTTGTGATTCCGATATCGTGGATTCAGACATATTACCCCTAGCAGCATTACCTCCCCTTAATTTCGAATGTTTTTCATAATCATCCAGTTCAAATTCAGTCCTCGGTCGTAAAACTCCATTAAATGATTCAGGTGATTCAGCATTTTCTGAATTCTCTTCGCTACTCTGATAAAACATTTTCTGTCGTTTTCTCAGTAATTCTCGACGATTGTCGTGCTCTGCTGTCATAGCGATGTCAGAGTCTGGGGTCATGATGACAACGTCGTCCTTATAATGGTTGTCATTAATGTTTATCTCGTCTTCATCCAGCAGATTCTGGGAGAATTTTAAAGTTCCATTCAGGACATCTCTCACCTGCAAAATTAAAGGCAGCAAATATTAAACATGCATTATGCAAGAGCTAAATCTGCCTATTGCAGGTCTTTCTTTAAGCCTGAAATGTTTTCTAATGTATCAATTAGACATTAATCAACTGATACAAGCCTTAATCAACTCTCGATGGCTTCAGATTTCTCTGATATTAAATTGATTAAAACGGTTCAGCGACACTTTGATTTAATCAAATATGGAGGAAACAATATGTATTAAAACATGACCAATCTTTTTATTGACTGAAAGGATATGCAATACAAATGAGTGAATTTTGTAAAATATGTTTGATATGATGTTGTTAGGATGGGACAAAAATCCGAGGTAACATGTGCACATAAAAGATTCTTTGGCGGTTGGAATTCGGTATAAGAGTAAGCTGTAGTGCCATTGTCAAGGCAAAATTTCCAGCACACTATATGGCATATGCCCCTCTACATAAGCCAAATCGGAGAAGACAGTAGGAAGTTAAACACCAATTTATTTCATTTGATTCCATAATGTAGATATAACAGAACAAACCTGTTTGATTCCAGCTAAAGCCAGGAATATTTCCTCATTTTGTTCCATGTCTATTTGTTGTAATTCACTCTGTAAACGATCTGAAATGTATAAATCAATCTTTCAGTACGCACGGCACACCCATCAACACGGAGTAAATCAGGAATATTGGTTTAAAGTGCCGTGGTTTAATTTTATTTCAGTAATTCTCTTGCGTATAGATCTCTTTAGCAGTGGGAGGAAACCGGATGACCCGCAGAAAACCCACAAGGTTGAACAGGTGACCCTACTCCTTGTCACGTACAACAGGGAAATCCAAACCATGCCAGTTAACTCAATGACAGACCTTATGATACAACGTGTTAACCATTCGGCTATCCAATCCCCTGAGTTAATAAGGATTTGTAGCCAAGAGACCGAGGGTTATACTTATTGGGAAAGCTCAATTGTCAGTCCAGATCGTCCTGAATTGACAGAATTGCAATCGAGTGGCTGGAATTCCGTCATATCAGAACTGACAATGTAGGTGGTGTGAGAAGAATCCGGCTTCTTACTCAATTGTCACTATCTTTGGGTTTTAGAGAATTGAATGAAAGAACTCCCATGAACTCGGTTCCATGTGACCTTAACGATGGTAAGAGAACCGTATTTCGCTATATCAGGATTAAATTACTTTTAACTCTAAAATGTATTGAATGTACATGAAAACAATGCTGTGAAGTATCAAACAATGAGGTCACATGCCCCTTTATCTCTAGCGAGAACATCCATTTTACAACGTTCGATGGAACATCCATATTATCGTATTGCAGTTTGAAAATAGTCTTTATTTGACATAAATTATAAACATACCAATATGTACATCCAGTTTACTAGAACAGTACCGGGACATCGTCTCTTTTTCATTTAATCTACCTTGTAGATACGATAAATGATGTTGGATATCATTCTCCTGCTACAAAAAAAAACAAAATGAATATAATAATATACTGGTTATAGTAATAGTAATCTTTAAAGCCCCAATACCACTCTTGTTGTAACTGAATAATATGTCCCAATCTTCATTCTGGTCAACAAATTGTATTATTTTAGAATATTCCAATTAATTGGTGATATAAATTTCATCTTAACACACCTATTTTAAAAAATTGGAAAAATTCAACCAATTGATTTGAAAAGTCTAACGTAAACTTTTCAAATGTGACTTGGATTTTAAAATATTTTTGAACCCTCTGGAAAAGTAAAATAGAATGTAATGGATAATTTACACAACAGGTAGGACACTTAAACATCTAGTAGTAAGAATAAGGGTATTATTTATTTTCTGGAGCTACCAAGCCAGCAAGAGTGTTATTGTCCCTTTAAGAGGCATTTAGTGTTAGACAAACATTTTAACAAAACACAATTTATGGGAAAAAAATATCTTATTTTATTTTAAAAGTACGACATTTCAACAAGTATCGTCTTAACTTTATCAAAAATTTCTTATTGATAGGGAGGTTGGATGGCTGAATGGTTAGCACGTGCGCTGTATCATAAAGCCTGTCATTGAGTCAACTGCCGTGGTTTCGATTCCCTGGTTGTATGTGACAAGGAGTAGGCTCGTCTGTCCAACCTCGTGGGTTTTCTCCAGGTCCTCCAGTTTTCTCCCAGAATGGGATTTAACACCCACTCGACACAAACTGCGTCATTTCGGGACTAACATAAGGTTTAATTTCATTTCAATAATTTGCTTGTTAGTAGGAGTCTTTAGCAGTGGGAGGAAACCGGAGGACCCGGAGAAAACCCATGAGGTTGGATAGGCGATCCTATGTCAAGTACATTTAGGGAATTGTAACCAATGATACAGTAAGCACATGCTAACCATTCGACCATCCACCCTAACTCTGTGAACTCAAGTGTTGTAAATTGTTATGTTGTTTCTTGACGGAAATAATTATCAACCATACCATCTTGGTGAGCTTTTTGCCACCTCTATTTCTGCCACTTCGGTTAGGAAGAGTAGAATATTTGGTTGGAGAACTGTGGAGTGATTCATTCTCACTGATAGCACCAGGACTATAACCAGCAGGACTAGAATGATATGATCGTAAACTGGATGTTTCTAATCTGGCGAGACTGGAAGCTGATGGTGTCTGTCGTAGCGTGGTGTCTTCTAGAACTGGGAGACTGGCCGTAGATCCTCGCTTTCCTTCTGGCGGATTGGGGCTTGCTGAAAAGATACATACCCTTATCAATATCTATTTGGATAATTCTTTTTATTTTCCGTTGAGTTTGTTACCTGTGTATTTATGTAATAAATCTGTTTTACATTATCATTTTTGTTACTTTTAGTATTTTTTTTTTAACTGGCTAGTCAACTTCGACTTTAGATCACACCTTTGTGAAATTCATTAAACATAATGTAATTAACTGTAAACGACATTACATTTATATGTAAGCAGATATGATTCATTTACTTTCTACAAAAATACCTTAAAATCGCCCCAAAAAGCCACATTACAAAACATTGGATCTTTATGGGTGAAATAAATAAATAACTAACTATTCAGGGTCAGATTTATGGGGGCGAGAAGGGCACTGACCTGGCCAGTCAAGGGGCCCCAAAAGTACATTTACTTCTAAAAGAAATTTTGCACCATAAATAAACATTTAATTGTAGGACCTATTATGTTTGTGCCAAATCTATCTATTTACCATGCTGACATACAAATTTCAATAGTGTGAGTGTGGTGAACAATGTCCAGAATATTCCCCCTTTTACTGTTGATGGACTGGCCCGGTAAATAATAAAATAAGTCAGATAAACTAGACTAAAATTATTTAAATGAAAACACAATCAAAGGTGAATAAATTCTAGCTACCGTTAAAATCGATAAATTAAACATCCATGGACAAAGCCAATCTATATCCAGGTTCAAGTCCCAATGGCTCTTATTTGGTCAAGATCAATTAATACATAGTAAAGGACCAAGAAAAGATTTAATCGTGAACTGGATAATAAAGACTATGTTTTTTATTGTAGCCACTTTAATAATGATTATCGCAGTTTGGATGAAAAATTCTCGGTTCAGAGTGAATCAATTTGAGTGAAATTTTCAGCAAATTTCCATTAAATGATCTAGTTTTTAACTATTATAGTGAGAACTGCCAGCTCTTTATCTAATCTCCCATAATGTTGTCTATCTGGTCATGTTTCTTGATAAGGATAAAGATGAAAGTATGGAGACAATAACCATGGCTACTACTACAACAAAAACAATGCAAATAAAAAAACAACCAAATTATAAATTTGAAGAAAACACCCAGACATGAATCTGCAAGATCGAGTAAGAAACAAACTATAGCAGGAATAAGCATTAACCAAATTAAGAACCAAAAAATCTAGCATTAACACTGACATGCAACATCTGCACAATGGATGCTTTAAATAAGGCAAACAAATCATCGACAATGACTGTTATATGATATGTAAATGCTACATGAAGACTGCTTTACTTAAAGTGACAAACACTACGACACTGACACCATGTGACATCAAAACTACCTGGTGACATCTCCGTTTGTAAATTCATCGGTTCACTCGATGATTTTGGCAGTTTTTTAGATGATGAAACGGCAAGTGTTTTGGGTCTGTTAAATCTACGAGAAAAGGTCGAGAATCCTCCTACAACTCCTCCTGCTCCGTGTTTAGATCGACTGCTAGAAAGGGCAGCTAAATAAAGGAAAGTTATTGTTAATTCTACATACAAATAGTTTTATGTCGTTTTTGTTTTGTTTTAAATCTGCCAGGTCTTCACCATAAATGAATGCTTCAAATATACACCAGAAGTGATACATATCAATAACATTTTGTGGAGAAATAATACAATTCTGCAAGCCATTTTATGAACCTCACTACCGTCTTTCAATGCAATTGATCAATGGTAGAATTTCCCAGTCGAAACCATCATGATTTTACACTAAGACTCTTAGAGTAAGAGCTATTATACAGTCGTAAACATCATGATTTTACACTAAAAGCTATAACATAGGTGAAACCATCGTGATTTTACACTAAGAGCTAGCCGTAACCATCATGATTTTACACTAAGAGCTATTATATAGTCATAACCATCATGATCTTTCGCCAAGAGCTCTTATTTGTTGAAACCATCATGATTTCCCACCAATAGCTCTCAAGTGGCTGTAACCATCATGATTTCCCACCAAGAGCTCTCAAGTAGCTGTAACCATCATGATTTCCCACCAAGAGCTCTCAAGTAGCTGTAATCATCATGATTTCCCACCAAGAGCTCTCAAGTGGCTGTAACCATCATGATTTCCCACCAAGAGCTCTCAAGTGGCTGTAACCATCATGATTTCCCACCAAGAGCTCTCAAGTGGCTGTAACCATCATGATTTCCCACCAAGAGCTCTCAAGTAGCTGTAACCATCATGATTTCCCACCAACAGCTCTCAAGTAGCTGTAACCATTATGTTTTCGAGCCTTTTGTACACCCCATGTTTTAAGAAATTTTTTTTTATAAATTTCATATTGTCTATTATACTTTGAGATATATGTTGTTTGTTCAATAGACAATTTAATTTATCTCAAAGTAATACATCTTTTAAATAAATTTTTTTAAAATATACAGTGTAGCTTGTAAATTTATTGACAGTAAAGTTTTTCATTATTTCAACTTCCATGTTTTATTTGGTCCAGACAGCTAATTATGACCAAAAGTAAAAGATGATCGGTGGTTTCCATGAAATGTGTGATATTTCAGACCCAACAAAGATGCAGTCTATGAACCGTAACCATCAGTGTTTTTAAGTGTATCATGCTCTTAGTGTTTTAATGTGAGAAAGTAGCTACCAATCACCATCATGACAACCGAGAATGCATGTGCTTGTTATCATACACGAGTGTTGGAATATTTTACCGTGTCTTCTTAACCTATACGGTTTTATATTCATGTACAGCTCTAATCCTATAAATATAATTCTGTACTGTTTTATATTCATGTGCAGTTCTAATAATCCTATAATCCTGTACTGTTTGCTCTAATCCTATAAATATAATCCTGTACTGTTTGCTCTAATGCTATAAATATAATCCTGTACTGTTTCATATTAATGTACAGCTCTAATCGTTTAAATATAATCTTAATCCTATAAATATAATCCTATAGTTTTATAGCTGAAGAATGTTGCAAAATATTTTAAATTCTTTTCATCTTTGTAAATACTGAATGGTTCAGAACCTGCATTGTAGTTTGCAAGGGATTCAAACTCTTAAACAAGCATTACTCAATAGTTACAATGTAAATCTGCCTATTGCACATCTTTCTTTAGGCCTTAAATGTTATCTAAATTATTAATTAGACATTAATAAACTTATCCATACTCTGTTATGTTACCGTAATAATGGATAATCAAGACATTGTTTATAATCTCAATGATAATAATAAGAGTCGAGGCTAGACTATAATTGTATTGACATTATAGCCAATACCTAGGCCCTAAGTCATGTAATTTGACTTAAATTTTCAGCATATTCATTTCATTATCTTTATTTTAACTTTTATAACAAGAATTGATAGCTCTTTATATAATTGTACCTCATGTAGATTTAAAATATCAATTTTTTTCACAGATTTTCAGAGACTAAACTTTGATTTTACAAAAATTAAATTTTGATTTTTCAAACATTAAATTTTGATTTTTCAAAGATTAAGTTTTGATTTTTCAAAGATTAAGTTTTAGTTTTTCAAACATTAAAATAGTTGTTTTCCACAACAATTTAGAGGATCTAGTAGCATTTTCAAGCCATATGTATACTATTTTACCCAATAAATTTTATTTGGTTGTAAAAAAAAAGTATATACCATTTGATACTCAGTTTGTTCAACTGTCCGAGAACCCATGGAAACCCATCAGATTAGAAGTAAATCCATCCCGGTTAGCACTAGTAATTCCAGAATATACCTATGAGGTTAGGACTAGTAATTCCAGAATAAACCTATGAGGACTAGTAATTCCAGAATAAACCTATCTGGTTAGCACTAGTAATTCTAGTACAAACCCATCGGGTTAGCACTAGTATAATACAATAATGTAAAAATAACCTTGTAATTCCTACCTTTATGATTTCTGGTTTTTCCTGGTATTTTATTTACAGTCTGGTATGTGTAATTTGGTGGCCGTGGATATTGCTACAATAAGGAATTAACATTTTTTCAGGTCATTACAACTGGCTTCTTCTAAAGTTATATAACATAATAATAATTTATTTATAGAGTGCCCATAATCCAATATTTTGTTGGTCTATGACGCTATTACATTATGGTAAAAGAAGAAAAAAACCCAAAACAGTGTAAAACGTCCCTTTAACAACACTCATCTCCAGTTATGTGTTCAAACAACAAGTTTAAGGAACCATTCTTTGACTTAGTCTTAGTCACCCAGAACCTCCTAGTCCTAGTCTTCAACATACAGTGGATCTGGGAAAGTTGTCTATATTTGACGTAAAGTCCATTGCCCATCCGTAACTGGGAGATTGGTTTTTAATGTGGTTGATTATCCAGTATCTTCTGGCCAAGTCAAGTAAGAGTTGCAGCCCTTCCCACAATAACTCTCATAATTCTTACATTAATATAAACAAACATGAATCGTGACGACGAATTAGTATTAAATTTTAAAAAAAACATAGATAAGGCCCATGATGAGAGAAATTTTACAATGAAAAAAAATAAGAGTGTTGGATATTGAACTGGCATGCAATCAAACGTATTATTGGAAAAGGCATTCTTAAATCAATTTCATGGGCGTCATCATCTTGTTTAAGGATGAGTTACCGGAAAATCTAGTCGTACAATATTTTTCTGGATGATACTGATAGAGACTAGCTTTGATTTATAACTAATCTAACTGATCAGCAGTAAATATTTGTTTGGCTAAAACTATCACTGAGAGGAAAGACATCAAATCCGGGAGAGTTAATTAGCTCTCAATATTATCTTTAATTATCAATTTTAGCTCTCAATATTATCTTAAATTATCAAGACCAAAAAGTAGTATGCGAAAGCGTAAGATGACTAAAAGGCACCAATTGTGCCCGGACCAGTTTGTGTTACTACGTCCAATGTAAACAATGCACATGTATCAGCGTAAAGATTAGTCCTCTTGTACAAAGTTAAAAGTAGGTCTTTGCAAAACCTCTATGAAACAGAGAAGGAGAGAGAAATGGGGTTTAACGTCCACTTGACACAAACTAGGTCATTTTGGGACTAAATTATGGTTTAATTTTATTTCAATAATTCGCTTGCGCGTAAGGGTCTTTAGCAGTGAGAGGAAACAAGAGTACCCGGGGAGAAAAACCACAAGGTTGGACAGACGACCCTACTCCTTGCCACGTACAACCCGGGATTCGAAACCTCGCCAGTTGACTCAATGTCAGTTCGTATGATACAGCGCGCGCATGCTAACCATTCGGCCATCCACCCCCCCATCCCTCTATGAAACAGAGATTGGTAACTAGTCTTGGTGGTTTGTTTCTAATTTGGTCTGTGTTTTTTTACGAATAATAATAAACCACTGTGGAGAATTAACAATAACGTCAAGATTTATTATGAACATCTATTACTTACGTTAGGTTCTCTAAGGTACAGAGATTTAACTATAAAATAATGAACATCCGGTACAGGAGGAAACTTCATTAATGTACTCAAACATGTCGCATAATCACTGGATAACACTGTAACGATAGAGAAATGGGGTTTAACTCCATGCAGACTGGGTAATTTGGGGAATAAAATATGACTCAACTTTATTTCAATAATTCACGTGCGCATTGGGAGAAAATTAGAAGACTCAGAGAAAACCCACAATGCTGAACAGAGAGAGAGAGAAATGGGGTTTAACGTCCAATCGACACAAACAAGGGCATTTCGGGACTAACATATGGTTTAATTTTATTTCAATAATTCGCTTGCGCGTAGGGAGGGGTCTTTAACAGTGGGAGGAAACCAGGGTGGTTAGGAAACCCACGAGGTTCAGAAGGCGCCCCTATCTCCATGCCACACTTGCTCACACCAGGGATCGAAACCACAGCCGCAAGCCAGAGGTGGAAACGCGGCACTCTAGACCACTAGAAAATCCCCCCCCCCCCATAATGCTGAACAGAAGATATTCTAACTTACATAGATCTCTGATGTAGAGTAACATAGAAACAAATAAATAATCCACAAGATCAAATCCGATTCCATCGGCAAATATGGCGTCCCATAACATCAATAAATCCTGCATGGGAAACTCTCTACCAAACAATAATCGAATCCAACGACTGAAATAAATGTAAACAACATTCATTTATGACGTGAAATGAAATAAAAATTAAATCTATTGACATCCTACAGATGTTACAGAGTATGTGGTTTTGTTGCAGAAATGAAGCGAGGTTTATCATCCTACTGTTATGCTCCGACTGGGCTAAATGAAGAGCGGGCAGACATTAAAGGCATGGTGCTTGACGCCTGTTCAAGAGTCCAGTGCCAGTGCCAATGCAACAAAATACAGATTACAGAGAGAGAGAAACTAGATCATTTCGAGGGTAAAATATCCCGGGTTGTACATAGCAAGGAGTAGGGTCGCCTGTCCAACCTTGTGGGTTTTCTCCAGGTACTCCGGTTTCCTCCCACTGCTTAAGACCCCTACGTGCAAGCAAATTATTGAAATAAAAGAATTAAACCATATGTTAGTCCCGAAATCACCTAGTTTGTGTCGAGTGGACATTAAACGCCATTTCTCTCTCTCTCCCCAAATACTGAACGGTTATGAATCATTCTTGGACTGACTGATCTTCCTTTTAGAGATTCAACTTAATATTATCATTATATTTACCAAGGGATTGGTACTTACATGCCATAGATCTGTGGAGCTATTTCTAATCTCTCCAGATGAAGATGTAATTCTGAGTCATGTTTTTTCAAGATATAATCTTGTATCCTAGTTAATTTGGTAACAATTCTATTAGATGGATTTAAATCCTGACATTTAGCGAAAGGTTGAGCATTGATAAAATCTTTTCCCTGAAGAAACAATAATATATACAATGTTTTATCAATAGGCTGCTCATTAATCCAGCTGGTCATGAAGAGATTTATGGTGAATTGAAATGAAATGTGGTTTAACATCCTACTCTTCTGCACCTAACCTGGGCTAAAGGAAGATGGCATAAGCCATACAGTGTGCTATGAGGGTCACTTTGCCTGGGCAGCAGCGCTACTGCCTACTGTTAAGACGAATTCCAACTGCCAAGGGATCTTTTACATACACCCCATTGTGTACGCGAGACCTTAGTTTTTCATCCCATCTGAATGACTAGACAGCTGTCTTTGTCAGGCCCTCCATTCTGCCTTACTGACAATGGGAAACCATGCCGGAAAATCGAGATGAACTTTCTCGGCCAATGCAGGGGTCGACATACAACCTCCAGGCTAGCGAGCCAGCGCCTTATCCACTTAGCCAAGTGATCCCCAAATTGAACTGAAATCAAATGAAGCATGATGTAATGTCCTCATTTTCTGTTCCATCAAGGCTATTGAAGACAGGGATATACCAAGCAGAGCACTATGAAGGAGATTTTGCCCGCATAGTGGCACTATCGTCTACTCTCATTTCAAATTCTAACTGTCTAGAATTTTCTTATGCGTGTGTCAATGTGTACACAGGACTTGATTTCTCATGCTATTCAATTAACCAAATGATAAGACACTATGCCTTGACTAGAAACTTACCCAGTCAATGCCATAAACTGACTTCCCTCCAGTTACATATATAAGAAATCAGGCCCCAAGTTCACAAAGCATTCTCAGACTTAAGTTGAGGATTTACTCAACTTTCAATCACTGTTTATAAGAAATATCTTTGATCCAAAAACACAAAACTTTGCATACGGTTCCTTATTAGGGTATTTAATACAGTAAACCAACAAAAGTTTTATAAAGGTCTATATTTTAGTTAAAATAAGGCAAACAGTCTGAGAATGTTTTGTGAACTCGGGGCCAGGTACAATACTAAAATGGTCAAATTAAAACTTACCCGATATTGAGAAATAACAAAATCTTTCGACATGTACCATGGTTCAACCGTTTCTAACACTTGACAAAACATGGCACTGAAATAAAATCATTTTCCATTCAGATATCTTTTGTACTTAAATAAGATTCCACAATGATCTCAATCTATATACAAGACCTCAGTATTTTGTTCTATCCAATTGTTATTTATTTTTACAAGGCCTAATATCCTGAGTCACTGACAAAAGAAAACGAGGCTGGAAAATACTGTGAAATTTGCTTGGTCATCATTGTGAATGAACTAAATATACAGGACCTCAATCTATCTACCCATCCTAATAACTAGACACATTTCGTGACAAAGTCTGACTGAGAAATCCCAAGGAACCAATCTGATTAAAACACAGATCCAATTTCGTTTCGTTTTTTATAGTTCAAAATTTCGTTTTTACTTGTTTTTACTACTCTTGGATCTGGATGACTTATTATTTAACTTGCGTTCTGCCTGAAATCAGGGGTCAGCCAATCAAATGGTCTGTCAAATTGACTGTTTGACATTTTCATGTGTGGAACTGTTGGTAGATATTACCAGCCAATGACGTCTATACTAACACGTGCGGACAGAAATCAAAACAAAACAAAAGTAGATTTTAAAAAGCATGGCGGTCGCTAATTGGTTAATCAAATGACTGACGTTATCAGGTCAAATGTACCGTGCTTGATACCCGACGTCATAGAACGTGAGCTCCCACTATAACTTGTTACATCTATATGAGTGTAGGCCATTGAAAGTATAAAAAAACGAAACGAAATATAGATCTATATTTTAATTAGATTGCCGAAGGAACTTACCGGTACTTGGCCAACACTGAGGTGACAAGAAATAAAATCATCAATACTTACTAAGCATCATGCTCCAGGTAACTTGGATTCATAATATCTTTAATCAATTCTCTACAAAATACAGAAAATTATCAACTGACAAAAGTACTTTATATTTATAAACACAAAACCTTCTCTGTTAAAAGATTTCAATAAGACGTGTTTGTTTCCTATGATCTGAAACGAAGTCTTCATTTAAATTGAAATGAAAGTAAATGGCGTTTAACGTCCTACTGTTCTGCTCCGAATTGGCCATATAGTGTGCTATGAGGGATCCTTAACGTGCACACCAATGTGTATACAAGACTTCAGGTTTTTGAGCCCATCCAATTGACTTCAGCTTTCCTTGTCAGGTCCTCCATCCTGCTAAACTGAAATCAATTGGCATTAAATCTTTTACTTTTCTCCACTCTGTGTGCTATGAGAGAAGTTTGGAAGAACAGCAGCTCTACAGCCTACTCTTATTTTAATTACTAACTGTCAGGGGATCATCAGAATGACTTGATGGCTTCCCTGCCAAAGCAGAGGGGTTGGGTGGCCGAATGGTTAGCACGTGCACAATGTATCATTAAGTCTATCATCAAGACAACTCGCATAGTTTCTATTCCCCAGTTGTATGTGACAAGGAGTAGGATCGCTTGTCCAACCTCGAGTGGATGGTAAACCCGATTTCGCTTGCTCTCTCTCTGGTTGCCAGATGCCATTTCTTGCACCTAGAAGAAACAAGGCTACAAAATTCTGAGATGGAGAAGCTATCTCGGCCAACATTTGTGAATCAGTGCCATACATTTTCATTTGAAGGTTTAAAAATATTTGTATTTCACTCTAAATGAATTTTACACAGCATTTTCTTTTACAAAGATGAATATGATTTAAACGTTCAAAAGTAAAAAAAAAACATGGAAATTAAAAATTTAACATAAACTGAAATCTTCAACCAAAAGCATTTCAATCAACAAACAAAAGGAGCAATAATCAACATAAGGATTAGAACATAAGAAAACAAAATAAAACATAATTAAGGTCCTAGGGACTTCATTACTAGTGCTAGGAATTGCCACTGTACTTACAATACCATACATATTGAGAATTAATGCTACGATATGATTTGTATTACGATTCATTTCAGAGAAATGAATAATAAAATGTTGATAAAATAAAACATAATTAGGGTCCAAGGGATTTAGTGCATGGAATTGCCACTGCACTCACAATACAATATATATATCGAGATTTAAGTGCTATGATATGATTTGTATCATATGATTCATAACCAGGTCAATATTTAACAAGATGAATGAATAATATTTTTAGTCATGCCTATAAAATAAAACTGTATCATATCATGATATTGATGTGGATGAAAATAAGAAACAAAACAATTTAAGGGTGACATGGATAAATGATTTGTTTTATAGTTTTGGGAGTTTAACTTCCACTTCTACCTCTAGGTGTGATATCTTAGACAAGGGATAAGAGTTACAGATTATTACTGACAGGAGCAACAAAAAATACATAAAAGAGAATTGCGATACATTGATTCAGAGCCTCGAAATTTAATATGCAAATCTTGAGACGGTGAATCCCGATACAACGCCTCAATATTCAATATACGCAAATCGTGAGACAGTGAATCACTATACATTGATTCAATGATATATATTGTCCCAGCACTATCAATCGCAACTTCAGTTATAATGGTACAAGTGCATTGAAAATTTTGCATAAACAGAACATAATTTATGACAATATGATACTTCCTTTATAGAAATTTTATTTAAAAATTACCCTGAAGAAATAATGCCCAGAAAGAAAAGTAAACAGATATAAATCTCCATAAGAACAAACCTAAATGCTCACCACCTACAAAATCCACATTAGAAATCGCTTCTTTAATTTTGAAGAATTTAAAAATTAATGTTTCTACACTGGATTTCAAAATAAAATGAAATGGGGTTCTGCTCCATAATAACTTTACGCTGGACTGACATAATGACAGAAGCGACACAAACTAGGTCATTTAGGGACTAACATATGGTTTTAATTTTATTTCAATAATTCGCTTGCGCATAGGGGTCTTTAGCAGTGGGAGGAGACCGGAGTAGCCGTAGAAAACCCACAAGGTTGGATTAACCTTGCCACGTACAACCGGGACTGACAAAGATAAAAGCGATAACATAAGCAATAATATTACACTGGATTAACAAGGGACAGAAGTGATAACATTACGTGGGATGGGACAAAAGCAATAACCAGAAGCGATAACATTATGCTGGATTAACAATGGACAGAAGCGATAACATTCAATGGATTAACAATGGACAGAAGCGATAACTTAAAGAACCTAAATCGATAACATTTCGTACCTAGAAATTGACAGAAGTTGGTTGCAACGCATATACTATTGTAATATGAATGTAAAATTGATTTACATTCAATGGTTTCCGTTTTTACTCTAATTTCAAATCAGTTACTTTACACGAAATAAGCCAACAGTCTCAATCAAATGCAAATTTCTAGCATCTAGTTATTCTAGTCTACATACGGCTTTTGATTTGGTGCAACATGCCTAGTCTCGTTCCCAGAGTCTCTTGCTAGAACTGGGGCTGAAACACATTATGGTACACGATTCGTGTACCAATGGTAAAATGTTTATTTTGTCTTAAATATTGGATACCGGAAGGCCATCTTTTTCCAGTAAGATCATTGCATCAATGTTGATTTAAACTGACAAATAATTTGTGTTTTCAAAGTTGAAGATTTTGGAAGATATTGAGTTAGAGACTTTAAGCTCATAAGATTATATTTTTGATCAAAATCAAATAACATCCCAACATTCACCATGCAGTAGTAATAACCATCTGAAGCACAAAGCTGTGATAGTTGCTAATTATTGTAGAATTAAGTTAATGTCAATATATAGCATAAATTCAAAAACCAAGCTGTCTGAACTGTTTTAAGAGGCTTTCAATATCTTGAAGGTTCTGTACAATAAGTTTCGATTATCCATTTTATCATTACATATCATCAAATCTCTGCTCTCCGATTGTATAAAGACAGGCAGCAATAGGCAAATTTAGCTCTTATATAATGTATCTGTAATCAATGCATACATGCATACATATCTATAGAGTATTTATCTAGTGCCTGTGGTACTTTGCAATATTGTGGAATGATTCAAAATGGAAATGGAATGGAGTTTAACATCCCACTGTTCTGCTCCGACTGGGCTAATGAAGACAGGTATATATTTGTGTGCTATGAGGGAGATTTTTTTATAAAATAAAAGTCTGATTTTATCCAGACACTGTATAATACAACTTGGGACACCGGGCTCCATTTCCAGATGAAGACTGATAGGTTTAAGTAGTAGCATGTATATTGAGTTGGATGCTCAGTCTATATTAAGGTGGAGGAATTAAAGGGTTTTTAACACAAAATTAAGCAGTTTTATTCTCCAAAATATAATGGAGATTGGCCCTTTAATTAAATGTTTAATAATCATTCGAGTACATTTGAGAGATGAGTAAAACAAGAAAAATTGGATATCGTGACACAATCTGTTTCACGGAGAATTACAAGAGTTTTCTATAATAAATATCTCTCAAAGATGACTGTCTTTAACAAATGGCTTCACAGCACGCGGCGTCAATCATTGTCGATGTCATCCTTATCAGTGACTGTAGCGGCCTAGCGAATATTCACTGCTGATCAGTGTGATTGTGACAATGCAAGTGACGATTTGCAGCTTTAATGATTAAAATGGGAACTGGTTATCAAAACATGCTTTTTCAAAAAAAATAATTTCTATTCAATATTTCCAGTATTACTTATCAATATTACTAATGAATCATAGGATATGATGATGAAGTGTAACTACGATTATATGTGGCATTCTGACTGATCATCTGTGATTTCTAATTCATTTGAAAACTTAAATTTGAAAAAAAAGGAAGCGATTTTTAAATAATTAAGGAGAATGCTAGATTGGAGACGGTCCTGAACATTTTAGCATATATGACGTCATATGTGGATTGTGGGTTAGGGTAAGGGCTACGACCTGCAGATTTCGCCAGAGTCTCGAGATGTATACAGGACTAGCCCTAACCCTGGGCCAAGCCTAACCCTTACCCACATATGACTTCATAAATAAATAAGGGCGATTTTTCCTCAAGTGATTTCCTCCAACAGAAGAATAATAAACCCAGAAATGCACAAAGCACCATCAAATCTATAAATATATAATGGCATCTTTCCTTCAAGAGATTTAGAAACCCAGAAATAACCATGAAGTACAGATGAAAGTGAGAATGAAATATAAACTGAAATTAAATGGATTTATTTTGTCTAACCTGAAGGATTCAGGTACATAGCTGAAAATATATGGACATGGGACAAATAACTATAAGATAAATAAATTACATTGAGACATGAGGAGACAAACAATAATACCAAAATATATATTGACACAGGAGACAAATTAATAAAAAACATTCATACACACACAAAAAAAAAACCCAACACAAAGTGAACCACGACATGGATGGTTTGCAACTACAACACACAGGGAAATTTAACGACATGAAACTTAGCCAGATCTAATTTGATCTAAACACAGATCCTATTTTGTTTCATTTTTTTTATAGTTCAAAATTTCATGTACCTTTTACTACACTAGGATCTGGAGGAGTTCTTATATATCATCGGTGAAGTGTCAAAAGGGTGTATCTCTGGGAAATTAGTCAAATACACTTTTTTGCATTTTTAAAATCTCCTAATTAATATGAACATTTCGTGACATTTCTGCCTAAGCTATGTATCTCTTGGCCAATTAGAACTGTTCTGGGTATCATGTGTCCAAACTTTGTTTCTTGATTTGTGGAAATTTTGAAATGCAAAAGGTTCTATTTCTTAATCTTAGAAATTCTGAGATACACCCTTTTGACACTTCACCGACGATATAACAACCCACGTTCTGGTTGATGTGAGGGATTAGTTAATGAAATGGTTTCTTGCGGTGAGTTCTTGGAACTATGCATATCCCACTAGAAACATCAACGCTGATTGGTTAATCAAATGTGTGATGTCATAGGGTCAAAGGCCAGGCGAAAAATGTTAAGTAGAGTAGCCCTAACAACAGGTTAATGAATAAATGAATATGAAATATATATTATACTTACTGGATACTCTCTATTTCACAAGCATGTTGGAACGCCTGATGATCACAATGTAACACAAATATCAACGGTGCCAATAACTCATGCATTCCCTAAAATACAACCAATATTCAAATATGAATCAACAGTATTTATATACACCACGGGACGCAATTCCACAAAAATTAAACCAAAATATTTTAAGGAAGCAGCAACGTCATTAGATATATTGGCCAATGAAATAGCAGAATTCCTAAAAAGTTTTTAAGGAGAGAGAAATGGGGTTTAACCTCCACACAACACAAACTAGGTCATTTCGGGACAAACATATGGTTAATTTTATTTCAATAATTCGCTTGCGCGTAGGGGTCTTTAGCAGTGGGAGGAAACCGGAGTGCCCAGAGGAAACCCACGAGGTTGAGAAGGCGCCCCTATCTCCATGCCACATACGCTCACACCAGGGCTCGAAACCACAGCCGCAAGCCAGAGGTGACCGGCCAGCTAGAGGTCGAAGCGTGGCACTCTAGACCACTAGGCCATCCCACCCCCACCCCCCCTGTTTTTAAGGAGGCGGCTATTTCATTGTTTGAGAGTTCAAAACTTAGTACAACTTCTAGATATTAGCCAATGAAATAGCTGAATCCCTAAAATATTTTGGTTTAAGTTTTTGTGAATATGGCCCCAGCATTAAATATAATATCCTATTTGAATACAATATTACATCGATTTTTAATTTTACATTATTTAACGGAAAGGATAAACAATTCTTTTTCAAATGTACAATTGATCAGTAGGCTTACACTAAAGTTTTCAGTTGAATGCAAAAATATTCATGGAGAAATCAAAATGATTTATTAAATACTTGTAATATTCATGCAGTTATGATTTTAAAAAAACAGACTAAAAGAATGTTGATCCACATAAGAAATGTATGAAACCAAAACATGAAATTATTGGATACAAAATGAAAGTAGAAATTGTGAATAACCAAGCATGCATTAATATCATGATGCACTAAAGGGTTTAAATTTATTTCAAAATACTTAAAACTAAAATGTATAAAGAATACAGCCAAGAACTCAAATTTGTGGTATGATTTTTGTGCTCAACCAATAAATCATCAGTATTCTTAAAAAGTTTTAGTTTAAATATTGATGAATAGTGAGTCTGGAGTACCATTATTGAGCTCAAATTTATTATTTTAAACTTGACATCTGCTATTTAAAACTTTCATTTCATTGTTCAGTGGGCACAGAAATGTTCATGCAGGATGACTAAGTATAAACTGAGACTCCTATACCTCTATTGCTGAAGGTGCACATGAAAAATCGTTTTTATTTTTATCTGCATTGAAAGCTCCATATTTATTGGCATATAACATTGAGCTCCACATCAGGAGAGCCATGATCATGGGATGTCATAATAATAATAACTGAAGGTGCACATGAAAAATCGTTTTTATTTTTATCTGCATTGAAAGCTCCATATTTATTGGCATATAACATTGAGCTCCACATCAGGAGAGCCATGATCATGGGATGTCATAATAATAATAACAAGTCCTTGTGGAATATTATAACAGCTAATGGAGAGCTCCACATCAGGAGACCCTTGATTATGCATGTCACATTAATAATTATAACAAGAGATAGTGAGAGAGAGAGAGAGAGAGAGAGAGAGAGAGAGAGAGAGAAAGAGAGAGAGGATTCAATGTACACTAACACAAACTGGGTCATTTTGGGACTAACATATGGTACAATTTTATTTCAATAATTCGCTTTCACTTAGTGGTCTTTACCAGTAGAAGGAAATCGGAGAACACAGAGCAGATCCACAGGGTTTGACAGGCAACCCTTCTCCTTGTCACGTACAACTGGGGAATAGAAACACTGGCAGTTGATCTCAATGACACATGATGACCTCCATGTCATCCGAATTATGCCAGGCCATAATAACAATAAAAGTAACAACAATAATAGCAATGAGAGAACTTTCGGTTTAACATATTCATCAAAAGATAAAACGAATAAAAAGATGGAGTACCTGTTTGTAAGATAAATTATAATGTTCACGACTAAAACAAAACAGAATATCGATCATCATCTCACGCAAAACTTCAGATTTAAAAAACTCTAACTCAGGAAAACTACACAAAAAAAGAAAATAAAAAAAAACAAAATCAAAAATCAAACTAAAACACTGATATTATAACAGAACAAAACCTTTTTTGATTTGGACGGCAAATTAAATGTGGAATTGTTTTTGTGAGGTGGAGTGAATTGATTAATGTTCAGTTTGGAATAAATTTGTGCGATGGAAATCGCTGTACAATATTTGAGTGATTAGTTCATGGTAACATTCAATGTGATATTGTTTGAGAGACAGAAATTTCTCTTTCTTTAAAATGCTATATCAACAGATAAAACAGCTTAAGAAACAGATGAAACTTAAAATGATACATAAAATGACTTCCACTCGTGTCAATAAAACAAAAATTCTGTTCAAGTATAGATCAACGTATCTGATCAAATCAATGACATTCTTAAATTTGCTTTGTGATAAATCAAAGAGGTTTTGTTTCTGTGTTAATACAAATCTCTACATAAAGCACATGAATTCATGAAAGAATAGAATGTATAAAACTCATCAGAACTCCGCTAGGCTTGTCATTCTGACTGGCGAGTGTCACAAGGCCCAGGTAATGTACACAGGGCAAGTCATGTATACAGTGTCAGTAATGTACCCAGAGCAAATCATGTATCAGTATAGTGTCAGTACTCAGTAATGTACACAGGGCAAATATGTATAAGTATAGTGTCAGTAATGTACACAGGGCAAATCATGTACACAATGTCAGTAATGTACATAGGGCCAGTCATGTACACAATGTCAGTAATGTAATAGGGCCAGTCATCTATACAGTGTCGGTAATGTAAATAGGGCCAGTCATGTACACAATGTCAGTAATGTACATAGGACCAGTAATCTATACAATGTCAGTAATGTACACAGGGCGAGTCACATATTTACTGCCAGTCATTTATACACAGTAAAAAGTGAAAGAAAATACATGTATGTATGCTAAGTAATTACTCTAACTATAAGACAATAAATTACATACAAGTCACAGAATGACAAACTGAACCATTTTTTTATCCACATAAAAATGTAAGATCTATGTCAAATGTCACATGTTGATAGACGGAGGAAAGACAGTATCCACAAAACAATTTTTACGATTAATGACAAAAGAAATTGAAATAATTAAAAACATCAATCACGACTATCTGAAAATTAAATCAAAATGAAAGTAAAAGAATTAAAGTATTGCTACTGTGGTTTCTACTTGGTAAATCTGGTAGGTACAATTAAACATGCCATGCACTGTTACAACATCCTCGGTATCTCCCCAAACCCCCCACATCCCTAGTGGCATCAATCTGTTCCACGCCACTACCCCTGGGTCCAATCCAGGGTGAGACACACGGTCATTTCTATCGACCTATCAAAAATTCCATAAATTGATAGCAAGTTAGCAAAGGGAAATAACTCGCACTTTGCTGCAACTAAGATCCTATAATAGTTGTTGTAAATTGTTTCAAAATATCACAGTACATCCGTTTGTGTGCATATCTCTTCTTTGACATTAAGTTTCTTGCAAACTTTCTCATAATTGAGCGTATAAGCGGCTGTATTGTGAATCAAGGCAGGCATACCTCATACCCTGTGCTATGAGAACGAGGGAAATTTTGCACAGCAGCGGCACTATGGCTTACCCTTATATCAAATTTCAACTGCCAAGGCATCTTTTACATGCACGCCAATGTGTACACGCGACCATGGTTCTTTGTTCCATCCAAACGACTAGACAGCTGTCCTTGTCAGGCCCTCCATTCTGCATTATATTGTGGTGAACATAAACAATGGTGTATGAACTGATTATTGATTGGTTCGTGAAATCAAACTACAAGCCAATGAAATCACCCAAGGCAGATAATTTGAATTTGTGATACCCCATGAATGGGGTTTGAGGAGTAGAACAGGACTATGCCTCTGGGAATACGGAGGATGCTATTACACATACACATCTAAATATATATATATACAATTAAGCTGCATACATGCTGATATTTACAAGATTCGTTTCGTTAAATCTTATATTCAAGAAAATCATGTAGATCAGAATCAGTGTGCTCAATCCAGACAGGAGAGAAATCATACAGACATTACTTTGTAAAGCAATGGTTATGAGCATCAGTAAACACTGCTACATATGCAAGAAATGAAGTTGGATCTTTCATTGATCGCACTGAATTAAAATTAAGAGAAAAGAAAAATCAGCAATAATGTTTTGATTGTCAAGTTTTGATCTTGTTTCATCGGAATCCACGAATCTTGTAAAATTTAAATGACAATGCATGATGATGACACTGGCAACTACGACAACAACTAGAGTTATCTTTCTCTAACCTGACGATAAGAGATGTCAGGATTCTCTTTAGCGAAGATAAATAAAATATCAACCATTAAATTTCTCATCTGATTCGACTGAAAAAACTCAATTTTGGGATACCTGTAAATGACAAATTTGATTAGTTTGATCTTATTAACTCTACAAGTGCAGGTATATATATATTCTTCCAAAATATACCTTCGTTCTTCATCTGATTAAAATACAGATCTATATTTCATTTCATTCTTATAAACTTTCGTTGGCCTACACTACATGAAGAACTAAAAGTTATACTGGAAGGTTGCATCAGGGAGCAAACGAGTGGCTTTTGGCCCTGTGACATCAGACATTGATTAACTCATCAGCGTTGATCTTTCTAGTGATAACCCACAGTTCCATAACCAGAACGCCGGTAATATGACAACTCTTTCAGATGCTAGTGTACTAAAGACAAGTCAAACAAAATTTTGAACTATGAAAAACAAAATGAAATAGGATCTGTGTTTTAATCAGATTGTAAAATCCCTGAGGTGAGGATCAGCAGCATTAATTTTGTTGTAAAGATATATAAGATATATGTGACTGGTGATAACTAAATGAGTCTTAAGTCGCACAAGTAGATTTCTAATTACACGCTAATTTGTGTCTGAGTGCAGAAATGTTCAACATTTGGTTTTGACCATTTTTGAATACTTTAACATGTTGAATTGTGTCAAGTTTAGTGGCTGTTTGGCATTTTTAACCATGACTTTTGTCATGCATAGCAGATATTTTGAACGGAATCTTTAAACAAAGTTTTCTCGAAATAGGCCTTTCTGGACTCCCGGACTTTGAACTTGAATATCTTGACTATGGAGTAAGTTAGAGAAATGATTTTGGTATCATTAGACAGGACTCCCACTTTACAATGACATATATAACTCATTTTTGAAATTTTGGGCATTAAGACTCATTTCGCCGTCACCGATCACATATAACAGTTAACATTTTGTTAAAATTGGATAAAATGAGCTGATGAAAACACTTACGTTCTGATAACATCTTGTTTTATTGTCAGTCGTAACTCATTATCCTGAAAAAACTTATTCCATGGACTCTGTAAATAAAACAATTCTTTTTCATTTAATATACATCTACTGACTTTTTCCATGGACTGTGTAAATAATAAAATATTTACATGTAAACAGTGTCTTACTTATATTGATGTTAAAATTACAAGAAGCGACCTCAGTTTTTCTTTTTCACAAGTTATTTTCCCAGTCTTTCTTTCCCCAGAATAACAATAACGTCAGTCTCTTGCTTTATTCCTCACATAATTCAGGGTACATTAATATCAATAAGCCAGTAATAATGCTTCATTTGATGGTAAAAATTATCAGTTTCTGTTAATTATGGTGGTGTTAGGCAGGCCTGTTTCACCATATATACGTCTCGTCAGCGAAAAATGGGCTCTGGTCTCACCTCGTTATTCTGTGACAGGGGATTATTAAGAGAGAGATCGATCCCTTCAACTTCTTTCCTTGGGTTTACGATTAACTGAAATAAAAAACAAAACAGGGTTTAACGTGCAGTATCAATATATTAATGAATGACTCACTCTCAACCATTAAACACACAGATTGTCATAAGATAAATAGAATTCAAGTTTCAAAATCATAGAATAAACAACATATATTGTAATGTAGGCAAACCCATATGTGACCCGCTCTCATGAAACCAGGCATTTGTCGCACGACTTCATTTTATACAGGGGGGTTGGGATGGCCTAGTTGACTAGAGTGCCGCGCTTCGACCTCTAACTGGCCGGTCACCTCTGGCTTACGGCTGTGGTTTCGAGCCCTGGTGTGAGCGTAAGTGGCATGGAGATAGGGGCGTCTTCTCAAAATCGTGGGTTTCCTCCAGGCACTCCGGTTTCCTCCCACTGCTAAAGACCCCTACGCGCAGGCGAATTATTGAAATAAAATTAGTCCCGAAATGACCTAGTTTGTGTTGAGTGGACGTTAAACCTCTTCTCTTCTCTGCTCTGCTCTGCTCTGCTCTGCTCTGCTCTGCTCTGCTCTGCTCTCCTCTCTCTCTCTCTCTCTCTCTCTCTCTCATATTTTCTACTATGTACAAAAAAGCATAAACTGTATGCCTTCCTGTGCTGTGAATGAGCCAAGCTCAACTCCAGATCATATGACAAAGAATTGCATTTTTGAAAAGTTTAGGCTGTGGACTATTCAAATATAGTGCCAGCTCTATTTTTTATAAAAATGACCACGAGCCTGGTTTTATGGGAGCAGCTCACATATGGGTAAGCCCACAGTACTGGTACATAGTATTGTGTCCTGGTTACAAACTCCACTTAACTATGCAGATTTTTAATTTGATTCATCTTAAAGGGACAATCCCGATAAGAACAGAATCTCAAAAATTAAAGTCTGAGTATTTATGAAATTTATGCACCAAAATATAGTGGTATGGTGTATTTACCTTGTCTCAAAATTTCAGCTCAAAATATTGAGTCGTTTGGACGTGAACGTCAACTCTGCTTATCCGGACACGTAACCCTTTTAAGATTTCGGGTCAATTTTTTCATTGGGTGACCCGATAATCGATTAATGTTTCTTGAGAGGTCTATACAGTGAATGACCCATGCCCTGTACTTGATAACAAAAGGTAAATTTCACCTACATATTATTTATAGAAAAAAGTCTGGTTTTATCCAGATACTGTATAATAAAAAGTTCTCCATTTCTATAGGAAGATTGTCAGGTTTAAGTTATTTACAAGCGTATCACAAATATCGGGTTAGTAGGTGGGCCTTAGATTATGGATTTTAATGGATTTTAACACAAAATTAAGCAGTTTTATTCCCCAAAAAGTTATCGGGATTGGCACTTTAAACTTACTTTATTTTTAAGATCTTCATACTTCTTTCTCCACACCAGTGAATGTTCTGACCAATTCTCTTTTTCTTCTGGTAAAACTTTTAGATATAACTAGAAATAGAAATAGAAATACAGATGATGGAATATGTGATATTGTTGCGAAAAATAAATGAAATTAAATGAGGTTTGACGTCCTACTGTTCTCCTCCAATTGGGCTAATGAAGTTGGGTCAGAAATTAAAGGCATGGTACTTGATACCGGTTAGAAGGTCCAGTGCCAGTGGAACAAATTACAGTTTACAATACCGGTATGTGGTAGTAGTATTGTTGCAGAAATCAAAGATCGCTGTATTATGTTTTGTTATACCTAATGTTCCCGAATAGAAGATCGGATGACGAATGTCACAAATGTTAGAGAGAGAGAGAGAGAAATGGGGTTTAACGTCCACTCGATACAAACTGGGTCATTTTGGGACGAACATAATATGATAATATTTTTCATTTCAATAATTCACTTGCACGTAGGTGTTTTTAGCAGTGGGAGGAAGCCAGGTGACTTGCAAACCTACTCCTGTGTTGTGTTTTGTTACGAATAAAATAAAACCAAGTATGAACAATTCAAACCATTAGACCTCTAGCTGGCCGGTCACCTCTGGCTTGCGGCTGTGGTTTCGAGCCCTGTTGTGAGCGTATGTGGCATGGAGATAGGGGCGCCTTCTCAACCTCATGGGTTTCCTCCGGGCACTCCGGTTTCCTCTCACTGCTAAAGACCCCTACGCGCAATCGAATTATTGAAATAAAATTAAACCATATGTTAGTCCCGAAATGACCCAGTTTGTGTTGAGTGGAGTTAAACCCTATTTCTCTCTCTCTCTCTCTCTCTCTCTCTCTCTCTCTCTCTCTCTCTTCCAATCACTGAAATATAGAATTATTTACGAACCTTCCAACAGACACTGCGGAACCGACTTGATCGTAAATTTCCATCCATCCCCTGTTCTTGTAGTTTCTTAAAATAATTTTGTCTCATAAAAAGTCTTTCCCATTCCGAGCTGAAATCAAGAACAATTACAACGGTCATATATATACAACATCACAAGACTTCCATCACTAGCCATTATATCTGTACATTTTATGGGCATGTCCATGTGCATGTCTCACAAGGGACCGGGTATCATTTAGATTTGATGAAAAAAGGAAAGAAACTGAGCTTACCATCTATAATCTAATACACATATTCAGTTAATAGATTGCAATCCAGAAAGTGTTAAACACCATCAAGATTCATCAATAACCGCCCAGTTTGTGCCAGAGTTAAGTTTGACTTTGATTGTCTAGTTTATGAAACTAAATGGTCATAAACTAGATGAGCAATATCAAAACTAAATTAAATGGTCATAAACTAGATGACTGAGTGTTATTTGATGAATCTTGATGGTATTTACACTTTCTGGATTGCAATCTATTAACTGAATATGTGTATTAGATTATAGATGGTAAGCTCAGTTTCTTTCCTTTTTTCATCAATTCTAAATGATACCCGGTCCCTAGTGTCTAGAAGCTATCAATATAATTGTTTAAATCGGTGGTACTCTAAATTTTCTGCATTAATTCCCTCATAATAGAATTTGATGTCCAACTTTTCTGCACCAGTGCTATATCCACTGAGCCATGGTGGTCCCTTAAATGATGTAGCCTTGATTATCACATATACAGACTATATGAGATCCAAGGGACTATTTCGCCAAGTATTAGTCTACTGTAGGGAACAGTCTGAAACTGCTTCACAATTGTATAACAATAGGAATATCTGTCCACGTATCGACCGAGTGTGACACTCGAGGAACTATCTCCTTTCATGTTTTGTTGATTATTGTTTAATATAGAATTTACCTGTATGAATGAGCATGACTGGCAGATGATGATTCTGAACCTGGACTACCATTGTCATGACTACCAGCCTTTTTCAGATTATTATTATCTGACTCTGGAGTTACAGCTGAAATTTCAAGTACAGTACTTAGTAATATAAAGAACAGGCCTGGAAATAACGGTTTTAGATGTACATGTACCTGACAAAATGTCAGACCCTAATGAAATAGTACCTGACATTTTCAACTTAGTGCCAGACCTGTATTAATAATAACATTATTTGGGACCAACATATGATTCAATTTTATTCTAATAATTGGCCTGGTGAAGGGATCTTTAACAGTGGGAGGAAACCGGAGGAACCGGAGAAAACCAACGAGGTTGGACAGACGACCAGGTGTTTTTGTAGATCAATGGATTCTGAAAAAGACATAAATATTCAATTCTTACGTGGTATAAATTTATCAATGGTTTCAATGATCTCATCTTTAGTAACTGCTGGGGCACCGTTTCCTGTCAGCGATGCTCTACGAGTAATTCTACTGGTTGATTGTCGTAGCTTCCCTAAAACAGTCTCCATAGCTCATCTGCAAAAAAGATTGTAATACATGTTTTACTATTACTATGATAATTATCAACATTAATAATAAATACACAAGCTAACCTTTATCAAAGAAAGGTTGCCAGGCTACAAAACAATTGTATAATGTCACAGCAGCTACGCCATCCAATATGACCATAAAAAGTTATTTGAAAAACTTACATACTGGGAATAAAATGAAATAAAATGAAATGGTGTTTATTAATGACCTACTGTTCTGCACAGACTGGTTTAATGGAGATGGCCATACACCATACAGTGTACTATTAGAGAGATTTTGACCGAACAGTAGCACTATAGCCTACTGTCAAAGGTTCTTACATGTGCACTCGAATGTGCGCACAGTACCTCAGTTTTCAGTCCAATCCAAACAAGAGAGAGAGAGAGAGAGACAGAGAGAGAGAGAGAGAGAGAGAAGAGAGAGAGAGAGAGAGAGAGAGATGTGGTTTAACTTCACTCCACACAAACTAGTTGATTTGGGGAGTGGCACATGGTTCAAATTTATTTCAATATTTCGCTTGCACGTAGGGGTCTTAAGCAGTGGGAGGAAAACAGGGGACACGGAGAAAACCCATGAGGGTGGACATCCTAATCATTCGCCGGACATCAACCCCGTATCCTCCTGTTAATGGCCAGGCTCTCCATACTGCACCAGTGACAACAGTGAACCACGGAAGACAATCCCCATGAACTTGTCTGTCCATAAAGGTTTTGCTTTAGATAAACACAAAGAAATATTCTACCGTAGACATCACTTGTGTGATAACTTTCATAATCTAGAGTGACATCTCCTTCGCTTTACATGATTGGTCATTGAAAAAGGAACTTTTTTTTTTTTATCCAAATAATACTGTTGGAGAAAAGTTCTCAATTGCCATAAGCAATCATAATACTCCCCATGAACATCCTAGAATTGCAGACCACTGATCAGTTTGTTAATTCAACACCAGAACCTTGTAACAGGTGACTGGCTGTCAAAAAATGATGTATCACTACGCTATAATGTAATCAGGTTGAGTAAAATTAAATCAGACGCGCAGGAAATTCTCTATATTCACATGAATTTGAAAAGAGATTAGATGTTAACACTAATGCAAATAGGCTGTTCACAAGATTCTGCACATGAATTTAAAAACAGATTGGATGATAATGCTGATGCAAATACATGTAGACTGTTAACAAGATTCTGCAAAAGAAGCAAGGGTGATAAATCTGGTAGTAATTAACAGAATTGATTGAAATTGGATGGACTTTTTTGTTTCCATCTAAAATTTCAAGCAAATCAGACTGTTTGTTGCTAGACTGTTCAAAAGATTCTGCTAAGTGTGAAAAGGCCACACATTGTACATGACACATATAGAAGTAACTCTGTAGAAGTAACATGATGGAAATCATTAAAATTCGAAACGCACCTCATAGTTTTTATTCTTTGTTTGATAAGACGAGACAACCTTTGTCAAAATGTCACCAGAAATAAACTTTTAATTAACTTGTATTTATTTGTGTTATGTGATGGACATCTTCGTCTCAGTAATCTGAACAAAGCTTATGAATTTCAAGCAGAACAGACAATAACTGTTGGGGACTATTATCAGAGATCGCAGAAAATACAAGACATTTTTCATATATACTAATGTTCCTGAATAGAAGATCGTCTGACAAATGTCACAAATGTTAGCTAGAGAGAGAGAGAGAGAGAGAGAGAAATGGGGTTTAACGTCCACTCGACACAAACTAGGTCATTTCGGGACTAACATATGGTTTAATTTTATTTCAATAATTCGCCTGCAGGAAGGGGTCTTTAGCAGTGGGAGGAAAACAGAGTACTTGGAGAAAACGAACGAGATTGGACAGGTGACCCTACTCCTTGCCACGTACAACTGGACCCTCATTCACGAAATCTTAACTAAAAATAAAATCCAAATTTTAGTATATACTTCAGTTTTGATTGGCTAAGCACTAAAATCAATCTAATATTATCCAATCAAAATACTAAAATTTGGATTGTATCTTAGTTAAAATTTCGTGAATAAGGCCCCCGGGAATTTGAAACCGAGTCAGTTGACGCAATGGCAGGCAGTATGATACAGGCCCCCCCCCCCCCGCCAAATGTTACAGTGTTCAGAAGAAATAACAATATTGTAGACAAGAAACCAGGGTGACAACAATGTATGACATTTTAGCATGAGCACATCAAAACTCATGGGTTTTCTCTAGCTCCCACTTGCTGCTAAAGACCCTTACGAGCAAGAAATTATTGAAATAAAACTTCAAACCAAGTTAGCTCTCTCTCTTTCTCTCTCTCTCCAACTTTAGGCAGGATATTTACATTTAGATGCTCTACAACTCCAGGTGGCTTATTTAACTTATTACTAGAACTGAAATAATTTTGCATGCTTGTAACTAGAATAAACGTTGAAAAAACTCTGATAAAAGTGATATAATGATTTGTTTGATTCATGGCAGTGATTTCCTGATAAAAATAAAAACAATCCAATTCTTGTTATACAGTCTATAAGCTGTTTATTGATTGGCTCTCGCGTGTGTTTCCGTAGAGATTAAAAGATAAATAATTTACACATGCTTTATATTGATTTGTGCGAAACTCGGCAGTTAAATTGAAGCGCAAGCAAAATATGATTAAAATAATAACTACAAATCCCTCGTTTATAGTTTATTTAGTTACAAATACTTGAATACACATATCTGTTATTTTATATCTCTTATTTTATATCCATGCATATTGCATACCATAAACAAGAAAATTATTTTTCTAATACAATTACTTCCCACTCATCCTATATCCTTAGGCAAGTTCCTTAAGCAACTTCCGCGAGTTTTACAAACATCTAAATTGATAAGATGTATGTAGTTAAGGCGAGATCAAGCCCTCTATTGAAGATGATCCTTAGGTGACATTTAAATAACAGTATTATTGAAAGAAATTTATTCTTAAATGGCATTCGTAAGTCGGGGTATAACATTGATAAAATAAACGCACAACACTATGGATTTTCTATTTCATGTCAGCAAAATAATGCATGTGTCAGTAGATATTGTCAGACACAAATACAGGCTCTGGCATGCTAATCCCTCTGGCCCTGTTTCACAAAGCAATCTCGGACTTAAATTAAGAATTTACTCAAATTTTAATAACTATTAATATCTTTGATCCAGACTGCACATACATAGTTTCTTATTGTTGTATTTTGTACATAAAAAAACAAATAAGCAAACAATATTGAGTAAATTCTTCACTTAAGTCCGAGAATATTTTGTGGAACATGACTCCTGTCATTTTGTGGAACATGACTCCTGTCATTTTGTGGAACATGACTCCTGTCATTTTGTCTTGAACAGATTTGATTATTTTCTGTGAATTCATTTATTATTAATTGCTGTGAATTCATTTATTACTAATACATGTCCTGCACCAGGTTCAAAATGTTAGGTATACGTTCGATAGCGTCTGATATTTTTATGTCAGGTACATAGTCATGCAAAGCCTGGAAATACGCCCACACAGCAGCCATGTCCAGATATTAATTTGATCAGGATGATCCTTCATGACAACTAATCTATGTTGTGTTCACAGGCTTGAAAAAATCTGTTAATAACAGTTGCCTCTATTGCTTTCACAGACTTTCAAGAGAGAGAGAGAGAAATGGCGTTTAACGTCCACTCATCACAAACTAGGTAATTTCGGGACTAACATATGGTTTAATTTCATCAATTTTAAATGGCCAAGAAACTTTATCAGGATTTTCTGTGGTTTCCTATTGTCAGTGCTGCAGGATGGAGGGCCTGACCAGGAAAGTTGTCTATTTATATGGATGGGACAAAAAACTGAGGTCCTGTGTACACATTGCCGTGCACATAAAAGATCCCTTGGCAATTGGAATTTGATATAAGAGTGAGAATTTGTGACTCTGTTCGAGGACAATTTCCCTCATAGCATATATCATTGCCCATCTTCATTAACCCAGCCACAGCATTTCATTTCCTAAAAAATCTAAAGTTAACCATTCTGAATTACAGCTATACAAAGCTTGTTGGTTGTTATACAGCAGATTTAGAAAATTACATTTGTTTTCTTTTTTCAATTTGCTATGTTATTATCTATATCATCAGTTGCGCCTTCAATACCTTATGATAGTCACGAGATGACCTAGTCTGTGTCGAGTGGAGAGATCTCTCTCTCTTCTCTCTCTTCTCTCTCTCTACCAATTCCTGTGACAGACTCAACAGACTGAAACCTTTCAGTCGAGACCAAACATTTTCTTAATCATGTTTTAAATGACGAAGAGTGGCCATAGACTGAGGTCAAAATAAAGTGTTGTCACATTAACGGAGCTGATCTGATGTGACATTTGAATTGGTCATGAACAAACTCTACAAAATTAAATTTGTATTTCCGCAGACAGAAGCAGCTGTATGTGTGTTTGGCTGTAATACATGTTCTAGCTACATTAAAAATGGCCTTGTAAAAAGGTTAAACCATGATTCATTATCAATCATTTGATTCACAGGAAGAGGAAAAAATATGTAAAAACATCCATCAGTTTCCAAAGGCAAGAAAATTACATTTCTTTTGATCAATTTTCTTGCCTTCTAAAAACAATTACCGGTTACAAGATAGAAACATTTTTTACAAAGACAATCATCACAGTATTGATTACAGTCAATAAAAATGTTTGCTCCGGAACTGTCACGGTGTGTATCAAGGGAAGGTTTCAGGAAGCATACATACATAAAGTTACAATACAGATATAATTACAGAAAGGGTCTTTCTTATATAATCAGTGAAAGAATCTTAATGTCTGGTCTGTCTCATGCCGATGGCTCATGTTCGGTTGGGTTGTTTATGGGCCTGGCCCACAGTCCATCTTATTTTTTTCATAAAGAGAGAGATAGAGAAATAGGGTTTAACGTTCATTCAACACAAACTAGGTTCAATTAGATTTCAAAACCACGCAAGTTAACTCAATGACAGATACAATGTACATGCACCAACCATTTGGTCATCCAACCTCCATTTTTTCATAAATAAAATTGAAAAACATTGTGTTTCAAATTAAATAAATTGGGTTGACATCTTACTCCTTAGTCTGCAGTCTGCACCGACCTGCTAATAGCACTTTATAAGGAACATTTTGCCCGGGCAACAGCATTTCTGCTAGCTGTCAAAGGTTCTTTATCGTGCGCCTACTAATTAGAAATAGATGTCAAATACATATTTGTTCAATTTTAATAAGATGGGTCATGCCGATTAGTCCAGGATCATTCCAAAGCTGTCATATGGTCTATATTATATCACCATTGTCATTTTAATTTTAAATTCTTTCACAGGTTTATTGCAGAGACTAGCTGTCACTAGCTATAACGATACATAAACATATTAGGCTCCATTAAAAAATGTAGACACTAAACTCATTAAATGCAACCATGTAATTATCGTGGCATAAATCTTCCATGATGTGCAATTTGTCTGTAATAACACAATCGTACATGCAGTATTGTACATAATTGTCATAATATTAATAATATATAAATCTATACTCACACAAACATTTACTGTTATTCCCTGGACTAATTCTTCCTAACAACAACTTGGTGAAGTCGATCTGCCAATCATACCTACATCATCTAAAATAAACACAAAAAACACTGTGATTTTTCGTACAGTTACAGTCCGATACATGCCAATATTGAAAGGAACCTGAGATCTTAGGGTGATAAACACTGCAATCGGATAAAAAAGTGTGACCTGTAGACTGTTCACGGACGGGGGTGACGACAATACACGTCCACATGTAAAAAATTATTAGATATAGGAAATGTCTTTATGTATTAAGCATGACATGAGGGTTTTACTTCCCGCAGTTTAAAATTAATCTCAATTATCCATATGGACCCTGTTTAAAAGTGTGGGGTTAGATGGTCAAATGGTTAGAATGTGCACGCTGTATCATAAAGCATGTCATTGACTCAACTGGCATGGTTTTCGATTCCCAATTATACATACATGTACATGTAATTAACAAGGAGTAGGGTCGCCTGTCCAACCTTGTGTGTTTTCTCTGGGTACCCTGGTTCTTTCTCACTGCTAAAGACCCGAATTGGGCTATATGTTAGTCCCGAATGACCTGGTTTATGTTGAGTGGACGTTAAACCCCATACACATATATTGTTAATCTATACACTCCATCTATACTCATGGTGTCATATCCAGTTAATATAGTTAATTTCTATGTTCCATATTCGTCAGTTAATATCTGGTATATTCTTACTGTAGTAAAGTGTATTGTATCCTTTAAACACTTGACTTTCTCTGTAGAGTGCAGTAAAAGAATCAATAAAAATATCAATAGTCTACTATATATATACGGTAATATACCACATATAGTAAGACTAACCTACATTTATACTTACAGTACATTGTATATCATATTTTTACATAAGATATGATCATGGTGTAGTAAAAAATAGGTTGCCAGGCAACGAAACATACGCCCACACAGCAGCCAAATCCTCCGGGCAGTCAACAAGAGTTGTTGCATTTTAAGTAATCACCAGAAAATCATAATTCAAACTCACCCATAACTACGGTGTAACTGTGATATAATCAAACATATTTTTAAATCAGATAATAATTGTGACCTCCAGAGGGACCACAAGCTAAACAGGGTGATTTTTCGTACAATCAGGGGCCATGATTCAGGAAGTTACAATCCGATATGGGCAAATATGCAATGGAACCAAGATCATTAGGTTATAAACATGTATTTCAAGTTTCATCAAAATCAGTTCAAAATTGTGACCTCTATAGGGTCCACAACCTTGATATAACATATTTTTACACAATTCGCGTACAGATGGCGGCCATTTTATCCGTCAACTCTGGTTCGATTTTCACGAAATTCAAATTCTCTCTTCATTACCATGAAACCGTGATATAATCAAACGTTTTTTTAAATCGAATAATAATTTTGACCTCCAGAGGGACCACAAGCTAACAAAGGCGATTTTTCGGACAATCAGGGGACATAATTCATGAGGTTATGATTCGATTGGCGCAAATATCGAAAGGAATCAAGATCTTTGGGTTATAAACATACATGTCAAGTTTCATCAAAATCGGTTCAAATTGTGACCTCTATATGGTCCACAACCTTGATATAACATATTTTCACACCATTCGCGTACAAACGGCGGCCATTTTGTCCGTCAATTTTGGTCCGATTTTCACAAAATTATTACTCAACCTTCATAACCATGAAACGGTGATATAATCAAACGTTTTTTTAAATCGGATAACAATTTTGACCTCCAGAGGTACCACAAGCTAAAAAGGGTGATTTTTCGGACAATCAGGGGCCATAATTCAGAAAGTTACGATCCGATATGCGCAAATATCGAAAGGAACCAAGATCTTTGGGTTATAAACATGCATTTCAAGTTTCATCGAAATCGGTTCAAAATTATGACCTCTACACTGTTCACAAGCTAAAAACGTGATTTTTCGTACAATCAGGGGCCATAACCCATGAAGTTACAGTCCGATACATGTCAATATCGAAAGGAACCGAGATCTTAGGGTGATAAACCTATATTTTAAGTTTCATTGAAATCAGATATAAATTGTGACCAGTAGACTGTTCACAAACATTTGTGGACGGACGGACGAACGGACGGACGGACAGGGGCGACGACAATATACGTCAACATAAAAATGTGGGCGTATAAAAATTATTTACTTTGTCAATCTAAAATCAGCAGGAGAGAGAGAAAGAGGGAAAGAGAGAGAGAGAGGAATACTGCGCTTGCACTTGGGGTCTTTAAGTTTTAGCAGAGGGAGGAAAATGGAGGACCTGGAGAAAAGTCTACTCCTTGTCACATACAGCCGGGGAATCGAAGCCATGCCAGTTGGCTCAATGACAGGCTTTATGATACAGCACCTCCGAGCTAACCATTCAGCCATCCAACCTCCGTCAGTTTAAGACATTTTCTACATATATCACATCTTAAAGGAGCTAAATCGCTAACATTTGAAACCTAGAAATTGACACAAGTGGGTCACATATAATACTGTAATATGGATGTATATAAACTGATTTATGTTCAAACATTTCCGTTTTTACTCTAATTTCAAATCAGTTATGTTCCGCAAAATAAGCCAGCAGTCTCACTCGAATCCAAATTTCTATCGTCTGGTTACTCCAGTCTAAAGATGCCGTTTGATTTGGTACAATGTTTCTAGCCTCGTTCCTTGAGTCTCTTGCTAGAACTGGGGCTGAAACGCATTATGGTACATGTACATGATTCAACAACATGGCATAGGTTTTAGCTG